>JAJOZX010002481.1:512500-547500 GCA_023014485.1 Bathynomus jamesi
TGCCTTAAAGCGCTTCTGCCTCAAGGGTGCGCTGCTCCCACGAAGTCCACTCAGCGCCTCCTGAGGCGGGGCCACGACGGGGTCGCCACCCTTCTTTTCTCTTGCTCCTGCCATACGATTTGGTCCCCTATTGAATTTGTGGGGGCTGGTCTGGCAGAGGAATACCCTGACACTGTGGGTTGGTCGGGTATGTTGGCTAAAAACATGTCCAAGTGTTTTTTAAAAGTATCTACTGGGACTGCACTTACAGTATATCTCTAAGGTACTGAGGCAAGGAGTTAAACAGGCGTGAACCCTGCCTAGAGATACTATTATATTGAAGGGTTTGAATCCTTCTCAGACTGTTTGGTGGGAGATGATATTTTTTACACATTCTGCCAGTTCTTGTTAAGGTGGGCACAGGGCCGGACTTTCACCTGCTGAGGCCCTAAGCTATATGAAATTTGAGGCCCTTCTCTAAAAAAATTCGGGTAAAAAAATTTAAAATAATGTCATTATTACTATAATTATTATTTTTTATATTAATGTTAATGATAAAGAAAAAATAATATATATATATATATATATATAATTTTTGATGAATTAGTGTTAAAGAATAAAAACTAATGATAAAATAAAAATATATTTAAAAAAATGAGGCCCCCGAGGGTGTGGCCCTAAGCTATAGCTTATTTAGCTTATAGGTAAGTCCAGCACTGGGTGGGCACAATTGGTTCAGTATTGGGGGCAACTAAAAGCCCTTCTAGGATTTTCCAGGTGTAGATTAGGATGTATCTCTCAAACCTTCTCTCTATGGAATAAAGGTTGAGGCCTCTAAGCCTATCCCAGTAGTTTAATTTGTTTTTACTCACCTGTTGCCCATCAGGTTGTTTAATATACGAGGTAAAGGTTCTTTGTAGGCCCTCAATTTTTTGCAATTCATTCTGTTTGTGGGGAAACCATAATTGAGAGCAGTAGTCAATGCGTGGAAGGACAAGTGATTTCCACAGGGTAAGCATGGTCATACTGTCCCTAGTTCTGAATGTCCTCAGTATGTATCCTATTAGTTGTTTGCATGATGAGGTTACTTTGTCAATGTGCCTGTTGAATGTTGCATCTTCAGATAATATAATCCCTAGATCCCTGACATGATCAGATTGTGCAATATCTTTTCCTGTGGGTCCAGTGTAGTTGAATTGTTCTTTCAGGTATATATACATATACATACATATATATACACATATACATACATATATATATATATACATATACATACATACATATATAATATATATACATATACATACATACATATATATATATATATATATACATACATACATATATACACATACATACATACATATATATGCATACATTCATACATATATATATATACATACATACATACATACATATACATACATACATACATATATATATATATATATGGGATGAATTTCACAATAAAACACGTGAAATGAATGAATGCTGCAAACCCACAAGGAAAAAGAAAAACGATTCCAAGGCCTTTCGTGTATTCAAAGCTACACCTCGTCAGGGAATGAAGTTAAAAGGCGAGAAGCCCATATATATACAACGTACAGGAAAAACAAAACAATTAGCACATACTTAACAAGGGTTAATGAGAGGCAAAAGAAATTTTAACATGATATCGTCAATTTTATAAGTCCCCGAGCTGTTATTGAAATTGTTTTTAAAATGAATAAATGCACATTCTAGAATATTTCGTTCTATTATATCTCTGTTTTTAACAAGCGCTTTAGAACTATCCCACTTGATGCTATGGTTACATCTATACATATGGTTAAATAAAGCATTGGAAGTACTAGCTGTTCTACAAGCATATTTATGCTGTTTTACCCTAATATCTAACGTTTTACCGGTTTGGCCTATATATACTGAGATTACATTGTGTACATCCGATCGAATACACACAACCAACAACATTATCAGGGCTATTCTTTATTAGGCGTGATTTAACAGTATTATTATACTTAAAGATTACATTAATGCCAATTGCTTTAAGTACAGTTGGAAGGTATTGAAAATTAACATGGTAAGGTAGGCTAAGGATATTTTTACGCTGAAATTCCTTTACAATTACATTATTATAATACCTATTCTTGGCTTTCTTAAGACAGTTATCTAAAAATGAAATAGGATAACATAATTTAGTACCAATATTCATGATATTGCATAACTCGGAATCTAAAAATTCAGGACTGACAACTCTCAATGCTCGAAGAAACATAGCAGAGAAAATAGAGGATTTAATCGAAGGATGATGGTCAGAATAAAAATGCACGTAAGAGTTATTATTAGTAGGCTTACGGTAGACTTCATATTTGAACTGATTAGAGCATCTCCAAATTTTTAGATCAAGAAAAGGTAGGCTTCCCTCATTTTCTTTTTCAACTGTAAACTTAATAGATGGGGCTAAATTGTTGAGCCTACCAAGAAATAAGTCCACATCCAAATTATTAGGCCAAAGGCATAAAATATCATCTATATACCTGTACCAAACCAGGTTAAAATTAACAATCGTAGGCAAAATTCTACTTTCAAAAAATTCCATATATAAATTAGCTAGTACAGGTGAAAGGGGATTTCCCATAGCCAATCCAAACGACATAACATAAAACTTATTTTCAAACTGAAATTTACAATCTTTGACACACAGCTTAATTAACTCAATAAGAGTGTTGTGTTGAACAGGGAAAGAATATTCAGAAATCTTATCTTTTAAGAAATCAAGTAGGTCATCAACAGGGACTTTTGTGAATAGCGAGCATACATCGAAGCTTACCAATTTGAAATTAGGGTCATTAGGGAACTTCAGTTTGTCAATAAGATCCATGCTATTTACAATATGTGACTCAGAAACAGAGCCAACTAATGGTGTTAATAAACTAACTAACCATTTCGATAGCTTATAGGTTACGGAGCCCACTGAGCTAACAATAGGCCTCATGGGATTATTAACTTTGTGTGTTTTTACTAAGCCGTACAGATATGGTAGTGACTTATAAAATTGACGATATCATGTTAAAATTTCTTTTGCCTCTCATTAACCCTTGTTAAGTATGTGCTAATTGTTTTGTTTTTCCTGTACGTTGTATATATATATGGGCTTCTCGCCTTTTAACTTCATTCCCTGACGAGGTGTAGCTTTGAATACACGAAAGGCCTTGGAATCGTTTTTCTTTTTCCTTGTGGGTTTGCAGCATATATATATATATATATATTTATATATATATATATATATTTATATATATATATATATATAGTTAGGTGTGTCAATTTTGGGAGTGAAATGACTAAATTGAAAATCATGTGATTTGGTAGCAATTTAATGTAATCATTTGGCATACAAAATAATATCCTTGGTTCAAAAACAATAAAAAATAACTCCTACCTACATCAATTTTAATTAAAAAATTCCATTTTTCCGTAAATTCGTAACAAAACAAATGTGCACAAAAATCCTATCAACATTTAAAGTGGCAATTAGATATCATTCAGTCTTTATTTGAAAGTAACCAATGTAGTCACGTCCTTTTTGCTGCGGTTCCTTGACATCAGCATTCGGCTTGCTACTTGCGCTTTGATGTAGCCTTCTCGCCTCTCGTGACAGTAAACTTGACTAGCTGCTTCTGTGAACATTTTCACACATCTCTCCACACTCTGAGTGTGAGAAGGCCACTTTGGCACTTGCATTGGGGCCTCTTTAAGTTGTGTTAAATCTTTGTTTGTTATACATGTTGTCAGTGGTGGCTCCAAAACTTCCGAACTCAAGTTAACTAATTCTGACAATTTCATGGCATTGACGTTTATCGGAGGTACCTTCCTTGTCTGAACAGAGCAGTCTCCCAGCTGATCATCATGTAGTGATGTTCCTCTAAGCTTTAGAATGATTTACACAGCCTCAGTTCGCTCTTTGGTACATTGGCTGCAGAGTATTGCTTGCAAAACTGCCTCTGGCCTAGCATACCAAGCGGACCTTCTCACCACAGGTAACACGATGTCCACCACTACTTTCCTTTGGGTTCTGAGTAGCTGTAATTGAAACAAGATGTGGTTGGGCCCCTTCATCCACATTGGATTAAGTTTTACAATGAACCAGTGAGGAAGATAAAACCCAATAATAAATTCAACAATCAACATCAAATTCTATAGCATTTTGCCCTTCAGTGCATGTTTGGAAACCCAAATCCTGCAGAAACGAATCGCTGTAGTTAACCAACGACTGTGGCTTACGGGTCCAATCTCCAAGAGAGCCAGATTTTGAGACAACTTTCCTGATCTGATTGCTTGAACAATACGATAAGCGTAAGATTGATCCGTGCTGAGGTCTTTGATAACTTCTTCAGACAACACTGGAAGGGGAGGGCCTACTTCGACCTTTAGAAATTTTGTATTTATTTCTAATTCCGTTGCTTCATCTAGCATGTTGCCAAGGGGGCCTGACCACTTGTTGCTCTTTGTAGGACCATCAAGTTCCTGGATGAGACGACGAAGAGGTAGTTCCCCTTTGTGCAAATCACATACAATCCAAACAAGCCTTCTTCCGAGTTTTTTCTCTAAATGCGTCATAACACCGCCCTGCCATCCAGTGTTCACTGCAGTTGAGTCTCCACCAAAGGCCTGCAGTGAACTGTCAAGTATTGTTTCTTGAAGCCAATATATTATTTGATCAGCAATTGCCTCTGCATGTTTCTTGCCTTCTACTTCTGCTTAAGGAACAAAGTGAAACAAATAGCGGCCACCAGGTTTGGAACACACAGAGTAGTGTTCTTCTTTGATGAGACCGGGAAACTTTCTGGCCATTCCCTCTACCTCTAGGGGAACTTTTGTTTCATTTCTTCTATCAAACAAAAGGCAAGAGAGACCTTCCTCCTTCAAATCTTTTTCATGGTGATCAGGTATTTCCCCCATTATTTTTTCTTGTGCTCTTCTTATCTTATTATGATCTATCACTAAGGATGTATCCTCTCGGCTGATGAGGCCTGCATCTATCGAAGTGGCAGTGGCAATCTCTGCAGTCTCTCGTAGCCCCGTATGGTGGCGAATACTGGCAAGGGCAATGTTTGAGATGTCTTTAGTGTTGTATCTCATTCTCTTCGGCGAAGGTTCAATGTCATTTTGGAGCTATCATCTGATGTTGCTTCTTTCTGTTCATCTGAAGAGCTTTCAAAGAAGTGAGAAACCTCTTGATAGAGCTCTTCATCTCTTTGGGTGGCTTCTTCACTCTTCTTTTTCTTCTTTTCTTCCCTCTCTTGGATTTTCTCTTTTTTCTTAGCAATAACAATCTGTTTTTTTGGTTTCTGAATAATCTGCCGAACCAATCTGCATACTTCCTTGGCATCCTGCCTTGTTCTCTGCGCCTTTATGAAAGCCAGCTCCAAAACAGGAATCTTCTCCTCACGAGGACAGCGACAATCAATGTGAGGGTGATGTTCTCTTCTGCATGAGGGAGAACAATTGGCTTCAGAACACAACTCTATGGGACACTGGCAGTTAAAAATGTCAAGAAGAGTATCAAGTGTGTGCAGAAATTTATTTTTATTTGCTAGTTGTCCTTTACCAAGTGATGTCTCAACTGCTTTATGCCACAGCTTTGTTAATTTTAGCTCAATAGTTCTATACTGATTGAGTACAAGTGGTTTGAATAACAGATTAGCTTTTTTCCACTGATGCAGAAGAGGGGGAATCATGTCCCTTATGAGCTCTTTCTCTGTGTAGTTCCTTCTATCCTTTGTAATTTGTTCACGAAGGAGTAACCCTAGTCTCAGCATGTCTCGCACTGTTGGTAGTTCTGATACGGGAAGCTCCTTGCCTGTACCGACTAACAGGCTTAAGCGGCATGACGACTGACCTCTTGTCTTCAATTTTGGCATCTTAGGAATATCTGAAAAGAAAGAAAAACTTTTAAGTATTTTATATCAATTACGATGTTTCAAAGTTTAGTCATTCGATGTTCTAAAATTCAATAAAAAAATATTTCATGGGATTACAGCGTAATTAGACAGAAGAATATGATAATAATAAATAATTGTAATAATCAATAATCCATACTTACAGTTAAACTGTAGTATTCGTCTAGTAGAATAACTATGAAGTAGGTACAAGAGCAATGACAGCAAACCACCGTCTATGACATCTAAGAGGCAACTGAGGACTGAGAGTGAGGGACAGTTCTATTCTTGTTGTGACTTGTACATTGTGCAATAACTATATGACCTTGAAAACACTCCATATGCGATCAGTGGGATAATTCTGTGACAGATGAATAGTTAATCAATTTATGTCCTATTATTTAGTAATAGTTAATCAATTTATGTCCTATTATTTAGTAAAAGAGTCAATTTCTGAAACTTTAAGGTAAAATTGATGTAGGTAAGGGTTATTTTATTTCATTTTGGTTGGCCAATTTCAAGTTTTGACATGAAAAGACACTATATTTTCACTTCCAAAATTGATTTGAAAAAGGTTGACAAAATTGACACACCCTAATATATATATATATATATATACGGACGACATGCGTTATACACAACTACAACCACAGTTAGGTAGAATAGCCATTAGTGGATCCTAGGTTCTTTATTTGTGTGAAACATTATTATAACATTATTACACACATTATACACACAGTGTGTGTATATATATATATAAATATATATATAAACAGGGTATACACAAATTATCTTTACAACTTCTCTCTCAAATAAAAATATTAGGAAACGAGGTACAGATACAGTTTTTGCGCCATCTCTGAGAGAATGTAATAAGGTTTCACATAATCTCAAACAAATTCAACATGAGGACTATTTGTCACACGTAAGACGTCGAAACGGCATTCTATCTCCATCCATGTACGCTGCAATATTTCAGCGTCAACTCTTGCAACAGCAGCAGGAATTCTGGTCTTTAAATCGTCGATGTTGGCCACTGGAGTTGTGTACACGCAGTCTTTTACATAACCTCAGAAAAAAGTCACAGGGTGTTAAGTCTGGTGATCTGACCGGCCAAGATATGGGTCCCCCACGGCCAATCCACCGATTTGGGAAATGCATGTTGAGGGAATTTCGTAACAAACTTCGTAATTTGTGTACACCGTTTACAATAATCTGACATCTAACAACGACCACATGAAACTTTATTACTTTCTCTCACAGATGGCGCAAAAACAGTATGGGTAACTTGATTTGTAATGTTTTTATTTGAGAATTTGAGAGAGAAGTTGTAAAGATAATTTGTGTACACACTGTATATATATATGTATATATATATATATATATATACGGTATATATAAGCAACAAGAAGACTAGTCCGAATGCAAACATTTAATAATCAAAGCTTTTGACATATTCTAATATCATCTTCAGTGCCAAATTGAGAGATATATACTATATAAGTTAAAACAAAAATTAATTTAAATATTTTTTATTTATTCACAACACAAATACCACAAACTCTAAACAAAAAATTAGAGCAGTCATGAAATTATGAAGTTAAGTAATACATTTAAAATATAAAAGAAACCCATAAAATGGGTTTACCTTTACGGTGAGTAAATTTAAATAAAAACATTATAAAAAATTTATTCGAACATTATTATGAATAAATTTAAGATGTAAAGCATTAAAATCTATAAAACCTTGAAAGAAACAAATCAGGTACAAGTTACTCGATCACAGACGCAGCAGAGTATGAGAAAAAGTGGTTGGAGGACTGTCCGCAGCACTTTAAATAATTTTTTTTCCGTCGTTACGTAAACGATTATTTTGTTCTATTTAAATCTCTCGATCATATTGAACTTTTTCGTAAATACTTAAATTCCAAACATAATAACATAAAATTCACTTCTGAAACTTAAAATGATAATTCTTTACCATTCTAAAGACCGCCGCACACCGAAAGCCACGCTAGCCACGCCAAGCACGCCCGCCACGTGGCTCAGCATCGCTTTAATGATTTTCAACGAGGCAACGTACATCGAAGGCCACCATGCGTCAGCCAGCCTCGCCACGTGGCTCGCGTTCGCTCCCTGAGTGATATTCCGAGACGTGTTTTCGTCTTCGTAGTCGGTGGAGGTCATTCATTCATTCCCCATCCGCCCCGTTTCGCACCAATTTTGCAATGGGAGAGTTCATTGAAGAAGTCAGACGGTACCCATGCCTTATGACATGAGGAAAGAAGAGTGCAGGGACATATACAGAATGTTAATTGTTGGAAGGAAATTACTACCAAATTAGGTCGGATGGATACTGGCGCCGTTGCCTGGCCACGTGTCTTTTGGTGTGAGGACCTCGTAGCGTGGCTGTCGTGTGTAACGTGGCTTTCGGTGTGCGGCGGCCTTTAGGCATGAATATTACGCATAACATCAGTTTTTCGTGAACTCTGACAATAAAACCCATAATAAGAGACGGAGTTTATTTCCACAACAGTTTTGATGCCCAATGGCATCCTCTTCGGGTGGATACAGAAAAATGAACAAAAGTGAGTAAGGAAACATTACAGGAAAGGTAAGGAACATTCTAGAAGGCCAGAGATCATTAAGAAATTCACACCTAGGTTAGATCCTGTTCACTAGGGTGGATCGATTTTACATTTTTTTCGATTTCCATATTCTAATAGAGACAAAGACTTGCGCATGCATGAGAAAATAGCCTCTCCAAAACCTTAGCTTAATAGGTAATCATCTTCTGCCCCCGGCAGAGCGATGAAAATCATATTTTAGTAGTCAAAAACGTATTTTTAAACCCTAGCCTAGAGTCATAAAATTTTGCGTGTGTGTTATTTCATGCCTAAGCAACGATATAAATGCTATGGGAAATATATAAATGCATTATTTAAGAGAAAGAGCCGATCTGAAAATATGTATATTATACATATTTTCAGATCGGCTCTTTGTCTTAAATAATGCATTTATATATTTCCCATAGCATTTATATCGTTGCTTAGGCATGAAATAACACACAAGCAAAATTTTATGACTCTAGGCTAGGGTTTAAAAATACGTTTTTGACTACTAAAATATGATTTTCATCGCTCTGCCGGGGGAAGAAGATGATTACCTATTAAGCTAAGATTTTGCAGAGGCTATTTTCTCATGCATGCGCAAGTTTGTCTCTATTAGAATATGGAAATCGAAAAAAATGTAAAATCGATCCACCCTACTGTTCACCCGACACCGGAAGAGATTTTTTGACCAAGAATTTCATTAAAGGGTCAAGCTCATACACTAGGGTCAAGGGTCATATACTAAATCACAATTTTTACAGGGAATGCTATACATACCAACTTTCTCTTGTTTTGCAAAGTTATTCATAAATAATTTTGTAAAACAGGAAAAAGCTGGTATCTACAGCTTTCCCTGTAGAAATTGTGATTTAGTATACAGTAGAGATGAGAAACTGGAAGAAATATTGAAACTCGTAATAAAGAACATAAATATGCCTTCAGATGTTGTAACACTAATAAGGCAACTTTTTATCCTTCAGTAAAAAATTTCCTTTACCAACCAACGAAATTAATGTCCAACAAATTGTATCCATCTTTTTCATCTTCATTCTTTGTTGTCTGTGAGCGAGTAACTGGACCTGATTTATTTCTTTTAAGGTTTCATAGGTTTTAATGTTTTACATTTACGTTTTAAACTTTTCCATAATGTTCCCCTAAATTATTTTATAATGTTTTCACTTAAATTTACTATCATCGTAAAGGTAAGCCCCTCTTTATGGGTTTCTTTGATGATATTTTATGTTTTAATTTTTTTTATGTTGCAAGGATGGGGCAAGAGCGAACGTCCGCAAAAATGCCCCCTCTCAATACAAGAAGGAGAGAGCCAAAATCAAGATCTGTGAGGCCCATGATGCCGTTTTTTACTTTTTTTTTAATAAATTTTGAAAAGATTGTGTAGTGTGTAAAATGCACGTATGTGTTGTATGGTGAAGAATAGAGGGAAAAGTGTGTTTTTGAGAGCGTGCTGGACTGCTCACAGGGTAGATGAGACAAAAAAAGATCAGCTAAAATGGACAGCGACAGGAGAAACGGGAGTTTCAGCACTCCCTGTCTCCTGCCTAATGTCCCCCAAGGAGTACTTTCCTGGTCGATTGGTGTCTAGAATCTCCTCCTATTGTATTAATTAACTCTATAATTTTATGACTGTTTTAATTTTTAATTTTTAGTTTGTGAATTTATGTTGTAAATATATGAAACTGTTTTAAATTCATATTTGGTTTTAACTTATATTATATCTCTCATTTTAGCACTGAAGATCGGGCCCGTAGACAGGCTTGTACCTTTTGGGAGACATCCAAAACATTTGAGGGGGCACAAAAAATGTCATCTTTTAAGTGGCAAAAAAGCCTTCCCTATACCTTGTCTTGCCATAGAATGCAGTGATAATAAATCTTGGACACATTTGGGTACAAATTTAATTGAGACTTAAGTACCATAATTATGTTCTTGATATTAAGAAATTAAAGGAAACTAACAATTATCATTTTTCCATATGCATATTATCAGAAAATACTCGTGTATTAAAAATACTTCACAAAAAAGCAGAACGCGAAAACAGCAAAACACTATACAGTAATACAAAGTTAAGTAAGAAACAATGTAACACATCAAACGATTAGTTTCCGGGTTTGTTTTTTAAACTCTGACAAGATATCCTCTACTGAAAGTGTTGTCGTTTCCTCCTTCTCAAATGCTAATTGAAATAGTTGACATTTCCTGGCATGGCTCATGCATCGTCTGAAGGGTGTTAATAGACGAGTGACTGTGGGGAAGCTTGTCTCACACGTCGCAGTCGATGCGCCGATGGTCACAGCAGAGCAAAGAAGAAGGTAAATATTCGGAAAGGCTGGCTGAAACTGCTTGAACCATTCCAGAAACTTGTCCAGCTTTGTACGTTGACCAGAATACTGTAGTTCATCTGGTAACTTTGCCAATGTCATGCTTCTTGCAACGGCAGCCTCATGAGAGAGCAGTGCAGTATCAAGTGACACTCCTGTGTTTTCAACTAATGAACATATTGGAAGCAAATGATCAAACACCATAAAATTATCAGAGGAAGGTAACAAACAACACGATGATTTCACAAGTGAAGAATTGAATTCAGAAAACCTGCGATCCAACTCTGTTGTAATGTTGTCAAAAATGTTAAAATAAATGGATAGGAATGGATGAACATCAGTGTAGGTGCCAGTTTGTTGTGTCACCACATAATCGTCAAATTATGTGAAAGCTTTCGTATCACAAACGCATCCATCACAGCTGAAATAGGGACCATAATACACTAGGGTGTGTCAATTTGGGAGGTGAAAATTAATTTTTGCCAATTCCTTCAATGAGGGGTTTTAAAAATATGTTTTTGGATGTGAAGAATTCAAATCTGCTATTATTTTTGTGATTGCTCAAAACTTAGCTTGGTAAATCTACGTTTGATTAAAAGGCACATAAATTGCTCTCGGAAAACAACATTTATTAATTTTAGCTTCTCAAAATGTCAGGTAATGCTATAAAAATTTTAGTTTCTCTGCTTAAAACATATCCTAGTAATCATAAAACATATCCTTGTAATCATAAAACAACATTAGAAAGTAATGACATCAGTAAAAAAAATATTTAAACAACAAGTTTCATCAAGTCTTGCTTTGATTCGTTCTTGGACATCAGCCGCCGACTTGCTTCTTGGCCTCTGATATAGCCCTCACGTTTCTCATGTGTATACACCCTGCCTGCTGCCTCTATGACTTGTTTCACACACCTTTCTATTGACTGAGCATGACAGGGCCACTGTGGAACTTGCATAGGCTTGTCAAAGAACTTCTTTACTTCCGCTGTAGTCAGTTTACATGACAAAGGAGGTTCAAATACCCCGTCAGACCAGTCTGTCAGCTCCAACACGGAAGAAGCACTGGGGTTGATGGAAGGTGTCTTCCTGGGACGTACAGAAAGATCTCCAAGTGTGTCATCGTCTCCACCCCTCATGTCAACAATCTTTTGGACACCAGCTCTCCTCTCCTCACTGTCATCTGAGCACAAGAGTGTCTGGATTATCATTTCGCTGAATGCATACCATGCTGAGCGCTTGATGGTTGGTAAAACAGCATCCACTACAGCCTTCTTTTGCAGCCTAACTAGCCGCAGCTGAAACAAGATGTAGCGTGGGCCTTCCACCCAAGAGTGCTTTACTTTGATGTTGAACCAACAGGGGTAGTACACACCAACAATGTATTCCGCTATCAGTCTTAAGTTGTTGAGGGTTTTGCCTTTAAGGCCATGTTTTGAAACCCATATGCGACAAAGCCTGTTTGCTGTTGTCAACCACCTTGAATGGCTCACTGGACCAATTTCAAGAAGGGCCAGATCTGTGGGAAGTTCTCCTGTCCTTATGGCCTGTGTGATCCTATACCCATACGCTTGATCAGTAGAGAGATCCTTTACGACATTGTCACTCAGTGAAGTAAGAGGCTCTCCAATTGAGAGTTTGGTGAATGAAGGATCAATTTCAAGTTCGGTTGCAGTGTCTAGCATCTTGCCAATGTTACCTGTCCACTTGTTGTAAGACAAAGTCTTCCCATCCAGTGCTGTGATCAAGTGTCGCAGGGGTAACTCGTTAGTGTGGAGGGCACAAACCAACCAGATCAGCTTACGGCAAAGCTTGACCTCTACCCAATGCATGGAACCACCCTCCCAGCCAGTGTTAACATTTGTAGAATCACCTTCAATGGCCTGCAGGCTTTTATCAATGCCCTTCTTCTTCATGAAATCTACAAGATTATCAGCAATAACTTCAGCAGGTTTTTTTCTCGTTGAGCCTTTCTCAGGAGTGAAGTGGTAGAGATATCTTCCACCTGGCTCACTGCACAGAGAATAATGCTCTTCTTTGATGATGCTGGGGAACTGACGATCTGAATTGTCTGCTTTCAGCATAACTTTAGTTGTATCTTGACGGCCGTCAAAGAAGATGCAGTCAATTTCACCCTTCTTACAAAGATCATCAAATTCCTGATCCAGGGATCTCATAACTTTTTCTTGGGCCCTCTTGACTTTATTGTGATCAACTACAAGTCTCTTTCTTCTTCAGTGATCAAGCCAGCATCCATAAAGGCAGCAGTGGTGATGGCAGCTGTGGCACGCAGGCCAACACCATATCTGATGCTATGCATAGCAACATTAGGTATTTCTAATGTGTTGTACTCTGGCTTTTTATTGGAAGTTGAAGACGTGCTTGGTATTTCTAATGTCACTTCATAACTTCCATCCTTTCCATCTTGAGCATCAGCTATTTGTTCTTCATTTTCATCATCAGAGAAAATTATTTCATTTGATGGCATTGAAACATCCTGCTTACTTGTCTACTTATATTCAGCAAGCTTTCTTCTTTCGTCTTCTTGCCGCTTCTGCTTTTTGACTTGTCTGTTGTGCTCAGGTTGATCTGGCAAGCCAATCTGATGTGGTCCAATAGAACCAGACTTGTCTCTCTGACCTTTAATGAAAGCAAATTCCTTCACAGGGATCTTCATCTCCCTAGGGCATGTACAGTTAATGTGAGTTTCGTTTTTGCAACCAGCATCTGCAAGGCAGCCAAATTCAGAGCAGAGAACAATTTTACACTTGCAACTGAGGATGTCAAAAAGCTTGTCAAGTTTTGCAATGAAAGCCTCTTTGACATGTAGCTTTCCTCTCCTAAGAGATATGTTTTTGGCCTGCTCCCAGCTCTCTTGGATCTTGTTTAAGATTGTGACTCGTGAATTTACAACGGGGGCTACAAAAGAACTGTTTGCTCGTTCCCACTTTTCAAGCACTTTAGGGTAAATGTCCTTTGCAAGACTGGTTGCTGGGTAGTTTCTCACAGCCTCACCACTTTGTTCTCTTAGCAGTAGCCCATATTTCAGAACGTCTCGCAGAGTTGGGAGTTCAGAGGGCAACAACTCTCTACCATTTCCAATTAGGTTGCTCATATGTGTGAATGTCCCCAGTCTTGTCCTCCTTTTAGAAGCCATTGTAGGTCAATTCCCACTGGTTAGGATGGTAGCACTGACGGACAAGTAATCTTCAGCACACTGATGAATATGTTTCAACCTGTGAAATAAGCAAAAACAGCAGTGCATTATATATACAGCATATATAATTATTAATATAATAATTATTATATAATTCCACAAAAAAGTAAAAAAAGTCACTATTTTTATGTAGCTTCTTACCAAGCAAAACTAAATTATATTAAATTAACAAAAATATCTTTAGAATTCCTAAGTCATGCTGCAACTTCTTAGCACCCCTCATATTTGGAATTTGAAAGTTGAAAAATTCGACACACCCTAATAATACACAATATGCAAATAATTACAGTTGAAGTAAATATCTAGGTAACTAGAAGAAATACGAATGATTCACTGGACAATAGTGCTTGGGGAGGGACAAAAAAAATATGGGGAGGCAGTGCCTCTCCTTGGCTACTGGCCCGTTGAAGATAACATTAGAATATGTCAAAAGCTTTGATTATTATACTGTATGTTTGCATAGGGATTAGTCTTGTTGTTCCTTGCTCTATTGTATATATATATATATATATAAATATATGTGTGTGTGTGTGTGTGTGTCTACACACACACATATATATATGTATATATATATATATATATATATATGTGTGTGTGTGTGTGTGTGTGTGTGTGTGTATACATATATACATTTTAACTGCAAACAACACACACAGTATAATTAAAGTAAAGAACGACGCTTGTGTAGAAGAGCGTTCCGCACAAGATGAGGAGGGAGAACAAACAAATGAAAAATAAGGTACCACCCGGGAATCGAACCCGGGATCATCCGATTGCCGGTCAGATATGTTATCCACTACACCATGGACCTCGCTCAATCAGAAGTCATAATTCTCCTACATACGAGCAGAAACCAATGCCCTGAGGGGGCAACCTTCGCATGCCGTACATATATATACATTTTAACTGCAAACAACACACAGTATAATTAATGTAAAGAACGACGCTTGTGTAGAAGAGCGTTCCGCACAAGATGAGGAGGGAGAACGAACAAATGAAAAATAAGGTACCACCCGGGAATCGAACCCGGGATCATCCGATTGCCGGTCAGATATGCTATCCACTACTCCATGGACCTCGCTCAATCAGAAGTTGTAATTCTCCTACACACAAGCGTCGTTCTTTTCATTAATTATACTGTGTGTTATTTGCAGTTAAAATGTATATATATATGTACAGCATGCGAAGGTGCCCCCTTCAGGGCTTTGGTTTCTGCTCGCATGTAGGAGAATTACGACTTCTGATTGAGCGAGGTCCATGGTGTAGTGGATAGCATATCTGACCGGCAATCGTATGATCCCGGGTTCGATTCCCGAGTGGTACCTTATTTTTCATTTGTTCGTTCTCCCTCCTCATCTTGTGCTGAACGCTCTTCTACACAAGCGTCGTTCTTTACATTAATATATACATATATATATATATGTGTGTGTGTGTATATACAGGGCGTCCCAAAAAAATGTATACACACTTTAACAGCTGATAGCTCAATTGATGTTTCTTTCTTTCCAAGTTAAACCCATTAGAATTAATAACGGCCGTCAGACTAAGCTTTGAACGAAGGAAATTCATTCTAAAATGCTACTGGAAGTGTGAAAACGCAGTTGAAGTGCAAAGACAGTTTAGGAGGGAGTTTCAAACAGATCCACCAACGCGACTTACCATCACTCGAATTAGAGATAAGTTTGAAGCCGATGGAACTGTTCAGAATGTCCACAAGAAGCGTTCCGGAAGACCACGGACATCGACAAGCCCCACAAAGCAAGAAAGAGTACTGGAAACGTATCACCAAAGTCCAAGAAAATCTGTGCGGCAAGCGAGTCGTGAGGTAGGAATTTCAGAATCGTCTGTCCAACGCATTTTGAAGCGCAGTCAATGGAAAAGTTACATTCCAAGATTAGTCCATGCTATTAATGAAGATGATCCGGACTGAAGAGTGGAGTATTGCGAGTGGTACTTGGCACGATGTGGATGTGGATTGGACGAAGGGGTTTCGTAGAATACCCTCCGCGTTCACCAGACCTCACACCACTAGACTTTTTTTATGGGGATACTTAAAAGACAAAGTCTACGCTATAAAACCTGCAACAGTCGCTGAATTGAGAGCAGCCATTGAACGAGAATGCACACAAATACCAAACGAAATGTTTCGTGATGTTTGCGATTCCATTGCTTCGCGTTATCAGAGGTGCTTGGACCAGAACGGACGTCAGTTTGAAAACAGGCGTTGACAAAACAATTAAATAATGTCTGTAGATTCTATTACATTTTGAAAATGAAATGTATTTTAATAAACACTGCCTTTATAATTATTTAAAGTGTGTATACATTTTTTTGGGACGCCCTGTATATATTCACATCTTTTTTTTAATCAGGGTTATTTAACCTCCTTCGCAACATCTAAGGTCATATGACGGAGGGGACCTACAGCTTTACGTGGGGTCCGAACCACGGGTCGCTACATAATCTGGGCGCAGAGGACTGTCTATCATCCAACTACTACCCAGACCCAATGTCGCTTAACTTCACTGATCTCCAAGAAGTGGTGTTACGACATCGGCCACGACGTAGCCCATATATATGTAAAAATGAACAATGAATAATCAATATTCATTTTTACATAAGAAACCAAAATCGGCTGAGCGAGTTTGGATAGAATTTCGATTTTTGTTTTCGATTTTTTTTTCAGTCACAACCATGTGACCTACCATTTCTATGGTTGAGCAGTATACATGTTTGTGCCATTAAAAGTTCGCTGTGAGAAGCAAATATCCCTTAACTGTGTCTCCCTAATTCGTCTCCTTTAATTTCTCCTAATAATGACTTACACTGTACGTATGACATAATTTGAATAACTATAACGTCATAAAGTAACGTAATTCCCTTCACGTTTTCCATACCTTGAATACTGAATCACGCATTCCGTGTGTGGATATCTTTCATATTCAATGTATGGTAAATTCTATAATAATAATAATAATAATAATAAAAACGTCATTCTCTATAAGTCATTATTTATACGTTGTGTCCTGTCTGGTGATATGTATTATAAATATTATTATTCGACCATATCCATCCATACGTCCATATCTTATCTTGACCATTATCCTATATCAATTTTATTAAATATTCATTTTACTCGTGTCAGTCAACGAAATGGTACAAAACTTTATGCATCCGTACCTGTTCGTTCAGTCGTACAAATACGTTCGCAGGTATTATTTTTTTATTTTTTTATTTTAAGTGCGTTCACCCCTCGCAAGGTATTCATAAATGCTTATGCAAGTGTACGCAATTCGATGACCACAGCAAAAATTGATACCTGAAAACGTAAAATCTCCTCTCTCTGATTCGAATTTATAGAACATTATTATGTGTGATATGTTATATATATATATATATATATATATATATACCGTATGTGCCCATGTAGTTTGTGTTATATTCCTAACATCTTAATTTTCTATAAATATGAAACACTGTAAAAACAAAAACAAAGCTATAGTTAACCGTTTAATTGTAATTAACTGTAATACTTGAATATAATGTAATTGATGTACCGTACTTTAATGAAACTGCAATTAATGATAATAATTTATATTGTAATTAATGTACTTTCATAAACGATAATAATTTAATGTAATTTAATTAATGTACTTTAATGAAACTGTAATTGACGATAATAAGTGAATGTAAATTAATCCGTAATTGTAATCATAGTTGTTGTGGACCAAAAGTACAGTGTACTCAGTGATGTACTTAGATTATACTCAATGTAATTATGTCGCCCTTTAGAAATGCATACTCGGCGAAAATACGATTTTTTTTTATTATTATTTTATTTATTTTTATTTGGAATCTCAAAAATCTGATCATGTGTTTAAAGGGGGGAACTTAACCTTCAAACTCCACTCCCCCAAAATTTAGATTATATATAAAGCATGTAATTGTAAAATAACTTCGCTTCGATTACTTCGATTAGCACTCCCTTGTTAGCAGCCTCTCAGCGAGGAGGGGGCAGAGGCCCCTTGCCTCCTTAATTTTTTTAGATTCTGGCCTGAGCCATGGTCGAAAGAGGTCGAACCTCTACCCCCTGTAAATTCAGAGCACTACCTGTACATTTTCAGGAGTAAATTACAGTAAAAGAAAGTTTTTTATCTTTTCCTTCGAGCCGTGCTCTGGTCCGAGAACTCAGTCAATAGAGAAAAAGAATTTCCCAATACGCTATAAGAAGCATCAGGGAATCTTCAGAGAATTTAGTAAGTTTTCACGGAATCCTACGAATCCACCCAGTGGCATAGAAAGAGAAGAATTAACAGTCTGTCGACCCTATAGCGAGAGAGAGAAAAAAAATTAGAATGTTATAGAAGAAAAACTATCGCGACAAATATCCGTTGCTGCCTCCTAACCAGAATCCCCGTCGACTTCGAACCAACCCAGGGTCATAGACGGAGGGGTTACCAGTCTGGCGACCCTGCCCCAGGATAAAAAAACAAGCGACCCCTGCCCCAGTATAAGAAACTGACGACCACTGCATCCAGGATTCTTCCAGTCTTCCAGAACCCCCTGGAAATCGAGACAACTAAGCACATAGAAGTAGGAAGAATTTTAACAAGTGGCCACTCTTTGGCCAGGATAGAAATTATCCTGCCCCAGGATAAAAAAAAAAACTAGCGATCCCTGCCCCAGGATAACAAGTGGCTACCCTATAGCCAGGATTTTAACACGTGGCCACCCTTTGGCCAGGATAGAAATTACCCTGCATCAGGATAAAAAATTGTAGCGACCCTACTACCAAGATAATAAGACCCACCATTTGGCCGGCGTGTCACGACTTCCAGTTCGTCACATTCACCCTTGAACCGGTGTGTAACGACTCCAAGTTCTCCACGTCTCGTCTCATGTAGAAGAAGTAGCCAGCAAGACACGTCTTTAGGACACGTCTCTATGGATTTCGCCGTAGAAATTTTAAGTACAGAGTTGTTTTTTTTTAAGTAATTTGTAAACAGTTGAGAAGACAGCATTATTAACAGTTAACTAGTATTAAGTCAGAATTAACAAGAAACACAGTGAACATTTCAGACACCAGTGATACATTTTTTTTATTGAAACAGTTATTGTCACAGAGCTAATGTCACAGAGTTAAATGTCACAGTTATTTTCACTATTATAGTTAGTATAGAATTATTTTATTTTATGTACCAAACATAATATTACTGTACCTTCGCGTACATTCGAGTGAAATGTTGTTTACATTTTTTATTTTTGTTTACAATTTTTTTCAAATTATTGAATTGAATTGACTTGCAAATTAAGAAAGAGAGAGTTTATAGAGATTTATAGAAATACTTGACAGCAGTTCAAGTCAGTCAGTTTTGTTTCAAGTAAGTCAGTTTTGTTTCAAGTAAGTCAGTTTTGTTTCAAGTAAGTCAGTTTTGTTTCAAGTAAGTCAGTTTTGTTTCAAGTAAGTCAGTTTTGTTTCAAGTAAGTCAGTTTTGTTTCAAGTAAGTCAGTTTTGTTTCAAATAAGTCAGTTTTGTTTCAAGTAAGTCAGTTTTGTTTCAAGTAAGTCAGTTTTGTTTCAAGTCTCAGTTTTGTTTCAAGTCTCAGTTTCAAGTCCAAAGTCAGTTTTCAAGTCCCAAATCATTTCAATGCAGTCAATTGAATTCAACTTTTTTGTTGTTTAGGAGAATTTAGTTTAAGATAATGTAATTTAAATTTAATTCAACCTTTCTTTTTGTTATAAAAGAAAATTAAATTCAACCTGAATTGACCGGTTTGTGTCTTTAGTTCAACCTTTTTTTTTTTTTGTTGTAAGAAGGAAATTTACCGATTTGTCTCCTTTTTGCATGCAGTTGTTGCATATATAAATATATAGGTGAAATTATATATTTTCTTGTAACAAAAAAAGATTTACAATTGTTTATGATGATTTTGATAATTATTGTAATGTATATGTGATGATAATAGTTGTGTAATAATTAATCGATTATGTCCCAATGACCTCCTTTTTAAATTACTATGCTGAGGAACATGCCGTCCCTCCGTTTTGTTTCACCCCCTTTAATTTTTGTTCTAAGCAGGTGTGACAATGAGTTTTCCTAAAGAGCAAAGTGCTCACGAAAAGACGTATTGTCAATTTCAGACATATCCCCCCGCTCAGTCACTTAATTCCCCCGAATGTATTAGTCCAAACTTTGTTTTTTTTTAAGAGTATGGACCCTGTAAACTCATGTTAGTTCATTATAATTTATAATGGATTGCTATTTTTATATTTTTATATTTTTTTATTCGATTAATATTAAGTAATTGTCGTTAAATTATTATATAACTTTGTTAATTCTTAAACCTCCTGAATCCTCACACACACACACACACATACACACACACACACACACACATGTATGCCCACTATATATACTATATATACAAACCTTATGCTAAAATCATTGGATATCACAATAAACTATTTAATTGCGTGTAAGTGCTAACTATCCTATTTAATCTTAATCATTTTTGCTTACTATATATAAATTTTTGCTCGTGCATTTATTCAGTTAATTTAACAACCCTTTAAGCTAATCTGTCCCTCAAAATTATAAAATACACACTTGACCACAGGTCTATACATCATCCATTACGTAATTCGATTTTTACCTACAATAGTCAATAAAATTAGTTTATAGATTATACGATCATGGTAACTTTGAAAAATTCCTGAACTTTAAAATTTATATTTTTCCCTTTTACCTACTATTCATTATGTATGTAATTTTTCCCACAGAAAAATTAAATTTTGCTAAAAATTTAATATCATTGTTTGTCTAACTTAATTGTTTGTCTAAATTAACGTATTAATCCTTTTATTCTGTTTGCATAAATTAAAGTATTAATCTTTGAATTTTTTATATTTTATAATAACTCTCTAAGCAAGTGTCATGTTAAAGATTTGATTACTGTGCATTGTAAATCAACCACCCAAACTCGCTTGTTCTGTATATAAATTTGTAATTATAAAAACCATTAGTCATCATCTAGTTTGAATTAGTTGGGAGGTTATGTTATTGTATTGTATTAATTGTATTATATTATTGTATTAATATCATTTTGAATGGGCGAGCACTGTAAAAATGAACAATGAATAATCAACATTCATTTTTACATGAGAAACCAAAATCGCCTGATCGAGTTTGGATAGAATTTCGATTTTTGCTTTCTATTTTTTTTTCAGTGTCACAACCATGCGACCTACCATTTCTATGGTTGAGCAGTATACATGTTTGTGCCATTACAAGTTCACTGTGAGAAGCAAATATCCCTTAACTGTGTCTCCCTAATTCGTCTCATTTAATTTCTCCTAATAATGACTTACACTGTACGTATGACATAATTTGAATAACTATAACGTCATAAGGTAACGTAATTCCCTTCAAGTTTTCCATACCTTGAATACTGAATCACGCATTTAGTATGTGGATATCTTTCATATTCAATGTATGGTAAATTCTTTAATAATAATAAAAACGTCATTCTCTATAAGTCATTATTTATACGTTGTGTCCTGTCTGGTGTTATGTATTATAAATATTATTATTTGACCATATCCATCCATACGTCCATATCTTATCTTGACCATTATCCTATATCAATTTTATTAAATATCCATTTTACTCGTGTCAGTCTACGAAATGATACAAACTTTATGCATCCGTACCTGTTCGTTCAAAGTCGTACAAATACGTTCGCATGTATTTTTTTATTTTTTTTTTAAGTGCGTTCAACCCTCGCAAGGTATTCATAAATGCTTATGCAAGTGTACGCAATTCGATGACCACAGCAAAAATTGATACCTGAAAACGTAAAATCTCCTCTCTCTGATTCGAATTTATAGAACATTATTATGTGTGATATGTTATATATATATATATATATATATATATATATATATATATATACCATATGTGCCCATGTACTTTTTATTATATTCCTAACATCTTAATTTTCTATAAATATGAAACACTAAAAACAAAAACAAAGCTATAGTTAACCATTTAATTGTAATTAACTGTAATACTTTAATATAATGTAATTGATGTACCGTACTTTAATGAAACTGTAATTAATCATAATAATTTATATTGTAATTAATGTACTTTCATAAAAGATAATAATTTAATGTAATTTAATTAATGTACTTTAATGAAACTGTAATTGACGATAATAAGTGAATGTAAATTAATCCGTAATTGTAATCATAGTTGTTGTGGACCAAAAGTACAGTGTACTCAGTGATGTACTTGGATTGTACTCAATGTAATTATGTCGACCTTTAGAAATGCATACTCGGCGAAAATACGATTATTTTTTATTATTATTTTTTTTTTTATTTGGAATCTTTCAAAAATCTGATCATGTGTTTAAAGGGGGGAACTTAACCTTCAAACTCCACTCCCCCAAAATTTAGATTATTTATAAAGCATGTAACTGTAAAATAACTTCACTTCGATTAACACTCCCTTGTTAGCAGCCTCTCAGCGAGGAGGGGCAGAGGCCCCTTGCCTCCTTAATTTTTTTAGATTCCGGCCTGAGCCATGGTCGAAAGAGATCGAACCTCTACCCCCTGTAAATTCAGAGCACTACCTGTACATTTTTAGAAGTAAATTACAGTAAAAGAACGTTTTTTATCTTTTCCTTCGAGCCGTGCTCTGGTCCGAGAACTCAGTCAATAGAGAAAAATAATTTCCCGATACGTTATAAGAGCATCAGGGAATCTTCAGAGAATTTAGTAAGTTTTTACGGAATCCACCGAACCCACCCAGTGGCATAGAAAGAGAAGAATTAACAGTCTGTCGACCCTATAGCGAGAGAAGAAAAAAATTAGAATGTTATAGAAGAAAAACTATCGCGTGAAATATCCGTTGTTGGCTTCTAACTATAACCCCCGTCGACTTCGAACCAACCCAGGCCCATAGACGGAGGGGTTAACATACATATATATATATATATATTATATATATATATATATATGTTATAATATTATAATGTTTCAGACGAACAAAGTCCCTAGGATCCACTCATGGCTGGTCTAACTAACTGTGTTCGTAATTGTCTATTGTAAATATCCTCCGTGGTGGCGGAGGACCTACAACTTTACGTGGGTTCCGAACCACAAAGCCTTAATTTTACTACCTTAAACTATACCCAATAGGGCGGGTCGTACTCAGGTGACAACATGAATCTGAAGGAAATCCTACCATCAGGGGTGTCTAAATTATGTGTTTTTACATGGGGAATTCAAATATGAGCTTCGTTTTTGGATAGGATAACTCTAACCTACATCATTTTGTATTTCTAAATTGCCAATTTTACCCTTTTGAACCCCTTTATAATATATTAAAACATATAAGGTAAATCATTTATATTGACAAGGCCAAATCAACTTTACATATATTTATTAATAGGTGAACTGCATGTATATCACTGGATATAATTACAAAGATCATTCTCCTGACATCTTGAACTTTGCCCGGTTGCACAAATCCTGCTTTGACTCAGACTTGGACATCAGCTTCCTGTTGGTCTCCTGAGCCCTGATCCCTCCATCCCTCTTTTCCTGTGAGAAGTACTTAGCAGAAGCCTCAGTCACCATTTTAACAACCCTCTCAATGCTTTGTGTGTGGCAAGGCCAGTTGCGCACCTCCATGGGGTGTTGATGAAGTTTTTCACCTCTGAGGTGCTTAGAGAGCAGGTGAGAGGTGGCTCTGACACACCTTCTGACCAGCTGATCAAGTCACCAATGCTGGAAGCATCACAATTGATGTCAGGTGTCCTTCTGCTCCTAACAGAGGAGTCCCCCAGCGAGTGTCCGGGTCCCCCTCTCCCCTGATGGCCAGGATTCTCTCCACCCCTTCAATCCTCTCCTTCTGATCCTCAGAGCAGAGTAGTGTTTGGAGGATGACTTCACTGTGGGCATACCAAGCAGATCTTCACACAGTTGGCATCACAATATCCAGCACCTCCTTTCTCTGGGACTTGAGGCAGTCCAGCTGAAAGAGGATGTGCCTAGGCCCTTCGATCCAGGAGTGCTTGACCTTCACGTTGAACCAACATGGGTAATACACTCCAATGATGAATTCCACAATGAATTGCAGAATCTTCTGGTTCTTTCCTTTAAGTCCGTGCTTTGACACCCAGAGCCTGAGAAGTCTGTTCGCTGTGGTGAGCCAGCTGTGGTGAGCCTCCCCCCTCACAACTGGTAATCTGACACTTGCAAGTCAAAATATCAAAGAACTTGTCTAACTTGACAATGAACCTCTCTTTGGCATCAAGTTTGCCCTTCCCAAGAGAAAACTTCACTGCCTGATTCCAGACCTCCTTGAGCTTGGACATGATGGTCACTTTTTCATTGATAACAGGTGGCTTGAAAAGAGCATTAGCTTTGCTCCACTGACAAATCAGACCAGGGTAGATGTCACTCACCAGCTTGTCCACTGGGTAGTTCCTCCTGTCATCTTCACTTTGCTTCCTCAAGTAGATGCCATACCTCAGGATATCCCTCACAGTTGGCAGTTCAGGCACCAACAGCTCCCGGCCAGTGCCAACAAGATTACTCAGATGAGAACTTGATTTCGTCCTTGTTCTGACTTGAGCCATTTTCTTAATGAGTTCACACTGAAATAAAAACAATAATACAACAGTTAAGTATCCACTACAGACAGGTATTAACTCTTTTCAGCGCAAAATTCTTGGTTAAAAAAAGAGCTGAAATGGGCAAGAACAAATTTATCTGCAAATGCTAAACACATTATGCTTTTTTGGTTTCAAAATGTTATAAAATGCTAATTTATCTGTTGTCTGTAATGCAAATAATTTGTTCATGTACTCTAAAAAAACTAAAGAAACATCTTAAAAATATTCTTTAGAACATTGAAATAGGCCTCATACTGCTCAGTTGTATTAAAAATGAACCACCTAATTTTAGCTCAAATCAAAGTTGTTAATTAAATTTTGCTCAATGTATCACTATAATATGCGTAGAAATAGCTTTTTCTAAAATATAACAGAATAATACTCACATGTGAACAGTAACAAAAAAAATATCAGTAGATAATCACTAAATCTATCCCCTCACTGCAAGCCGAGGTGGTAAAATAACTTCATAAATCATGAGTCACTTCAAATATTTCACAAAACGTTTTAGAATGTTCTGAAACGTTACATTCTAGCCTCTGAGAAAGGTGGCTCAGAAAATGGCCTTATGCGCGCCAGAAAACCGTCAAAATATTTCATATACCAAACTGTATGATAATTACAATTAAGTGGAATGGCACACCTTTTTATTTGAGTATTTTAATATTATTATTATATGAATTACATGTGTTTATATGAATTAGTTAGAACAATGCTCTATGAGAGATAACGTGAGCAGCCATGATAGAAAACGTGAGAAGACATATTCTGGGGTAACTACAATAGTAAAATAATCAACAATTTAATAATAATCAACTGCAAAATGATGTAGGTTAGGGTTATCAGAATTAAATATTTTCTTCAGAATTGTGTTCTATACACCAAAATATGTCATTTGAACACCCCTCTCCATTGATTTAAAAACAATGCATAGTATGACCCGCCCTAATACCCAATCTATCAACATATATGTCTAATCGATTTTTAAACATGTTTATAGACGTGCTACTAATTACTTCTACCGGTAAACTATTCCACCTATTTACTATTCCATGCGTAAAAAAGTTTTTGGCAACTGCTGTCTCGAAACTTCTAATTGTCAACTTATAACCACTATATATTTTTAGTCCTATTATATTGAGATATTTCGAAAAAACTATCTCTATCTAGGTAATCGATCCCATTCATAATTTTTATAAACCAGGATTAGATCACCCCTTAGCCTCCTAGTCTCGACTGTAGCAAATTTTAACTCCTTAAGCCTATCCTCGTACGACTTCGACATAAGTGACGGAATCATCTTAGTTGCTCGTCTTTGAACTCTTTCGATTTTATCTATATCTTTTCGCATATGCGGATTCCAAAATTGGATCGCGTACTCTAAATGGGGTCTAACTAATGATTTATAAAGAGGAACAATAATATCGCGCGATTTGTAATCAAAATTCCGAGCTATAAAACTTAGCACTTTGTTATCTTTATTGACTGCTGCTGTACTTTGTTTCCCCACTTTCAAATCAACAGTGTCTATAACTCCTAATCTTTTTCCTGCTCTACGCTTGCTAAATCCTTCCCTGGGCTGGGTGAAAAGTTTGGCCTTCGCCAGAATGAACAATTCGGGCGGAAGCCATCGAAAGCAAAGGTGTTCCTATATATGTACAAATCTCTCTCTCTCTCTCTCTCTCTTTCTTCTCTCTCTCTCTCTCTCTCTCTCTCTCTCTCTCTCTCTCTCTCTCTCTCTCGCGCGCAAGGGCTACAAAATTGATCCCTTCAATGAGAATGCAAAGCTACCAACGGAGATTGGAGCGCCTAAATCTGTTTAGCTTAGAGACGAGGAGGTTGCGGGGTCAGCTTATTCAAGTCTTCAAGATGCTTAAAGGAATAGACAGGGTAGATTACAGACACTTATTCTCACTTAATGCCAATCCGACAAGAAATAATGGGTTTAAACTGGAACTAAAGACATTTAGGACTTCTGTCTGCGGAAATTTCTTTTCCTATAAAATCGTTAATATCTGGAACCAACTTCCCTCAGAGGTTGTTTCCAGTCAAAGTGTAAATGTGTTTAAAAATAGGCTAGACAAAGTACTGAATACACTCATAGTTTAAGATTAAAACATAAGAAAACTCTGCAGGAGTTCGCTTGCACAGTGTGTCTGTGAGCAAGCTAATATAGAGCTATTTATATATTCTCCACTTTCCTGTAAAATTTCCTTGGCTACTTTTCCAGGGTCAAGGTATTTTCTTCAACCTTTTTCTGTACCTGCCTCTGGCAGGGAGGGAGCGGAGGGTGGGGAGAGAGCCTTCTACTTTTCTATCCAGTTTTCTACTACTGCTAGGATAGTTGAAAGAAAAATAAACTTTTAATAACAGGAACCTCCCAGAGTGGACCAAAAGGTCTTTGAGGCTTCCTCTTGTCCTTGTAACTCCTTGTAACTCTCTCTCTCTCTCTCTCTCTCTCTCTCTCTCTCTCTCTCTCTCTCTCTCTCTCGTTTAGTCGGGTTGATTGCCAGTTCCGGTAGGAAAAGGAGCTGCTTGGCGTCGATCTGAACGTGGGAGGGACAAACTATAGGGTAATCTTGGTGTACAGACCTCCGCATCTCCTCCTCGAGGAGGATACAGCCCTGTACACCGAACTCCGTAGCCTGCGAGGGGACAGGGTGTGTGTAGTTTTAAGATACTTCAACTGTCGCGGCATAAAGTGGGAAGACAGGACTGCTGATGCTGAAGGGAGGAGGCGAGTTGATTTTGCTGATAAGAACTTCCTCACTCAGTGGGTCAATGACCCTACACGAGGCGAAAGCGTTCTAGACTTAGTATTCACGACCGAAGACAACCTCGTCACTGGCCTCACCGTTGACGAATCGTTCGGCGGGAGTGATCAAGGTCTGATTAGGTTCCGTGTGTTCGTCCCTCGGGTGAAGCGTAGTAACTCGGGAGGCAGTAAGCTCAATCTACGGCGGGCGAACTTTGTTAGCCTCCGAGATAGTGTAGGGGAGATGGGGTTAGAGGTCGGCGGCGATGTTGAGGGAGTGTGGAGTGCATTCGGGGACGAGTTTATGGTGCTGCAGTCTCCTGCCATACCCTCAAAACCGGTCACCCCTGCTTCAATGGAGCCTAAGTGGTTCAGTCGTGACATCACTTCGGCTATCCGAAATAGGAAAGTAGCGTATAGAAGGGCGAAGGCCAATCGTATGTCCGCCTTGTAGGGAAGTGAAGGCGAAGGTTAGGCTAGCGAAACGTAACGAAGAACTTCGGGTGGCAAGCCTCTGCAAGGGGAACCATAAGGAGTTCTTCAGTTATGTTAATAGTAGAAAGCCCATTAGAAGCATGATAAAGGACCGAAGCGGCGTTCTGCGGACCTCCGACGCGGACATCGCTAATGTGCTTAATGAGTACATTACGAGAGTGTTCACCAGGGAGGACACATGCCTCATCCCCGAGCCAGGCGTCAGGCACGAAGGTGATGGCCAGGATAGTGTTCGATGTACCGCGACAGTCGTTGCCGATAGAATAGACAAACTGAGCGCGTTTAAGGCTCCTGGGCCAGACCAGTTTCTCCCCAGAGTGTTGCGAGAAGTGCGCGACCAGGTGGCTCCTCACCTGGCTACAGTCTTCAACAAATCGTTGGAGACGGGCCAGGTGCCTGGTGACTGGAGGGAAGCCAACGTGACCACTATCTTTAAGAAAGGGGATCACTAAAGTCCAGGGAACTATCGTCCCATTAGTCTCACTTCAGTTGTAGGTAAATTATTAGAGGGGATAATAGCGGATAGGATCATCGACCATTTGGATTCATACAAGCTGCTTGGGGACTCCCAACATGGGTTTAGGCGTCTAGGAGAATTTGTCTAAAACAATTCGTCTAAAATACAATTTGTCTAAATCAATTTGTCTAAAACAATTTGTCTAAAATAGTTTGTCTAAAACCAATTTGTCTAATAACAATTTGTCTAAAATACAATTTGTCTAAAAATAATTTGTCTAAAATACAATTTGTCTAAACAAACAATTTAATATAATATGGCATACAAATTGTTGCCTGATGTACAATGCTATTTATTACTTGCCACGCCCCATCTTAAAAGGTTACCTCTTGTGCGGAATAGTACATCGAAATAGTTTGTCTAAAATAGTTTGTCTAAAAATAATTTGTCTAAAATACAATTTGACTAATAACTGAAGATAACTAGAAATGCATTTGTCTGCTTGATAAATTTGGAGTGAGGATAAAAAGATTGAAAATGGGTTGATTTTATTTCATAATATACCTAACCTAACCTAACCTAACCTAACCTAACCGGGTTATGGGTTCCGGGATAACTGATTTCGATGTACTATTCCGCACAAGAGGTAACCTTTTAAGATGGGGCGTGGCAAGTAATAAATAGCATTGTACATCAGGCAACAATTTGTATGCCATATTATATTAAATTGTTTGTTTAGACAAATTGTATTTTAGACAAATTATTTTTAGACAAATTGTATTTTAGACAAATTGTTATTAGACAAATTGATTTTAGACAAACTATTTTAGACAAATTGTTTTAGACAAATTGATTTAGACAAATTGTATTTTAGACGAATTGTTTTAGACATCTCGCCTGATTCGTGGGTTTTAGACGGCATAGGTCGTGTCTCACCAACTTGCTCTAGTTTTTCCACATCATGTTGGGTGAGTATGATAAGAGTAGGGCGATTGATATTCTTTATCTCGACTTTCAGAAAGCCTTTGATAAGGTACCTCACCGCCGGCTAATGGCGAAACTGTGCGCGCTGGGTATCGGTGGGGAAGTAGGTAGGTGGATTGAAAACTGGCTGAAGAATAGGCGGCAGGGGGCTGTAATTAAAGGGGTTAGTTCGGGTTGGGCCTCGGTCACTAGTGAGGTTCCTCAGGGTTCCGTTTTGGGGCCACTGTCGTTTATCGTTTACATAAATGATATCGACGCTGGCATCGTCAGTCAGATCGCCAAATTCGCTGATGACACCAAGCTTGGGGCCAATGTTGGGACGCCCGAAGCGATCGAGGAACTGCGTGCGGACCTAGGTAGGATAGGAGAGTGGTCCGAAAAATGACAAATGCCGTTTAACTTGGGTAAATGCAAGGTGATGCACATTGGCTATGCCAATCCCAAGTCAGACTACTCGATCTTGGGGAGTAATATCGAGGCGACTGATTTGGAAAAGGACTTGGGTGCGCTAATTAGCAGCGACCTTAAGTTTACGAAACAGTGCGTAGATGTGGAAAAGAAAGCCCAGAAGCTGTTGGGTTATATCAGGAGGCAATTTCAGTTTCGAAACACGGAGAGTGTGCTCTCTCTGTACAATTCCCTGGTTCAGCCGCACCTGGAGTATGCTGTGCAGTTCTGGTCGCCCACCCTCAGGAATGATATTGAGAGGCTGGAGCGAGTGCAGGCGAGGGCCACAAAGTTAATCCCTTCGGTTTGGCATATGGGCTACAATCGACGCTTACGCGCCCTGGACTTTTTTCGCTGGAAACTCGGAGGCTGCGCGGTCAACTCATCGAGGATTTCAAGCTCTTACGCGAGTTCAACGATGTCGATTTTAGAAGCATGTTTAGTTTAAATGATAACCCAACTCGCAACAATGTTTGGAAGTTGGATTTAAAACGGTTTAGGACTAGTGTGTGTGTGGGAATTACTTTACGTACAAGGTCTGTGACACGTGGAACAGTTTACCTTCAGAAGTTGTGAACAGTTCCTCTGTAGATCATTTCAAGAAAGGTTAGACCAAATCTTGCACACTATTTGTGTATAGAAAATTTTCCCTGGCACCCGTTGCCATTGGTACCTCCTCGGTATGGGCCGCAAGGCCTCTCTGAGGTACTTCTTTACCTTGTAACTCCTTGTAACTCTCTCTCTCTCTCTCTCTCTCTCTCTCTCTCTCTCTCTCTCTCTCTCTCTCTAAGTTGGATTGTAAACATCTTTCCACGGTTAGCAGTTTTATTGTCTCGAGGCATAAACAATAGAAGGACATAAATATTTATGGGAAAAAATATATATATATATAAAGGGTGATCCAGAGAAATGGGACCCAAAAGAAACCCCTGTAACTCTTAAAGTATAAGTCCTTTTATAAAATCATACGCATCATTCGAAAGAGGATAGTTACAAGTTTGTACAGGATTGTATAGGTTTTGACAATACACGACAAGATAAGATACAAAACAAAATAAAAGTGTTAGTTAAAACTAACCCTTCAAGATGACTGCATGGACTGTGGAACAGCTGCGTTTCATAACTGAGCAATATTATGAGCATGGAAGAAGTGTAGTTTCAGCTCAAAGATCTTTCAAGACAAATTTTCAGATGTCAAAATCACCTTCTAAGAGCTGAAACTACACTTCTTCCATGCTCATAATATTGCTCAGTTATGAAACGCAGCTGTTCCACAGTCCATGCAGTCATCTTGAAGGGTTAGTTTTAACTAACACTTTTATTTTGTTTTGTATCTTATCTTGTCTTGTATTGTCAAAACCTATACAATCCTGAACAAACTTGTAACTATCCTCTTTCGAATGATGCGTATGATTTTATAAAAGGACTTATACTTTAAGAGTTACAGGGGTTTCTTTTGGGTCCCATTTCTCTGGATCACCCTTTATTATATATATATATATATATATATATATATATATATATTAGTGGTGGACCTGATATCCGCATCATTTTTAACATCCGCACCCGCACTTCTGATTTCGGATGTTATGCGGATATTGCCTCTAATAAATTATGCAATTTACAATTAAATTAGCTTATAAAGTAGCTTCTAAGGCCCAGTCATGTACATTTCATGTAAAGTATTCATTACACTGTACAACAGTGAAAAAAAACGGAAATGAGATCGTCATTTTTATGGCAAATTATATGTGTAGATTGCGATAATAACACTCATTTATTTGTATCACCCGCCGATTTTATGAAAATGACCCTATTTCATTGTATCATTTTGAGAACCACTGGTTCTCTCAACGCATCTTTCACATTTTGTTCAATCATGCATACGCTGTGGTGGCGGTGTTCGGCTCTGTGTTTCCACTTTGATTTTATGAAAAGTTTCTTTCATTAATCATTTAATTAAAACAAAATTGCCAGCCATATTTTATCATAAATCAGTGCTATAAGTGAGTGTTATTGAATAACAGCTATCAAATTATGTATATTTCACCGACAACGTCTATATTGTGTGAAATTGCAAATTGATCTATCATTTTCTTATTTTACAGATTTATAGTGTTGTTATGCTACAATGCCTAGAGAGTGCAAAAATTCGCCAGAGAGTTTTTGTTATATTTGGGGGACATTAATGTTAAAACAGTATGAAAGGAAGTTGACTTCTCATGTGAAGCTTTATGAATTATACTTCGCATGCAAAGTTGGTGATCGGGACAAGCACTGGGCGCCTCATATCTGCTGTGTTTGATGTACAAGCTCGTCATCTGCATGGTTCAAAGGCACCGGTCCTGGTCTGGGATTCGGTGTCCCAATGGTATGGAGAGAGCCGCTGGACCATTCAACTGATTGCTATTTCTGCTTAACGAACATCACAGGTTTGAATCTTTTATTTTTCTGAATATACGTCAAATTTAGTGTTTTTAGCACATTTTAGCATATCCTGCTCTGCATAATGTATTACACAATTATGCTATCTTAAGTAGTCAACAATGTCTATTGTCTCACATTACATGTTGCAAAAGAAAAGGGAAAAAGGCTATAGTCTACCCAAATCTTCTTTCTGCTATGCGTCCTGTGGAACATTCTACAGATATATCCATCCCTCGTCCTCCACCTGAAATGCCGACCGATAACACAGACTCTGACAAATCGGAATCAGACGGCGAATGCTATGAAGTTCAAGTCGAGTCCAAGAAAGAACAATATCTCATCACGCAGCCTGAACTCAATGATTTGGTCCGTGATTTAATACTTACCAAACAACAAAGTGAACTGCTGGCCTCACGTCTTCAAGAATGGAATCTGCTGGCGAAAGAAGTACGAATTACAGTATTCCGAAAGCGCTCCTTGGATTTGAATCTTTGTTATTTCATTGATATACATGGTCTGTTCGATGCTCTGGGTTTGTGCTATGAACCGAATCACTGGAGATTGTTCATTGATGCATCTCTGTAAGTGTTAAGGGTGTACTGCTACACAATGGGAACAAAATGCCTTCTGTTCCGATCGTTCATTCAGTCGTCTTGAGAGAAACGTATGACAATGTTGCTTTTATTCTGGACTGTATAAAATACAATGAACATTAGGGTGTCAATTTTGGGGGTGAAATGACTAAATTGAAAATCATGTGATTTGGTAGCAATTTAATGTAATCATTTGGCATACAAAATAATATCCTTCCTTCAAAAACAATAAAAAATAACTCCTACCTACATCAATTTTAATTAAAAAATTCAATTTTTCCGTAAATTCGTAACAAAACAAATGTGCACAAAAATCCTATCAACATTTAAAGTGGCAATAAGATATCATTCAGAGTCTTTATTTGAAAGTAACCAATGTAGTCATGTCCTTTTTGCTGCGGTTCCTTGACATCAGCATTCGGCTTGCTACTTGCGCTTTGATGTAGCCTTCTCGCCTCTCGTAACAGTAAACTTGACTAGCTGCTTCTGTGAACATTTTCACACATCTCTCCACACTCTGAGTGTGAGAAGGCCACTTTGGCACTTGCATTGGGGCCTCTTTAAGTTGTGTTAAATCTTTGTTTGTTATACATGTTGTCAGTGGTGGCTCCAAAACTTCCGAACTCAAGTTAACTAATTCTGACAATTTCATGGCATTGACGTTTATCGGAGGTACCTTCCTTGTCTGAACAGAGCAGTCTCCCAGCTGGTCATCATCTAGTGATGTTCCTCTAAGCTTTAGAATGATTTCCACAGCCTCAGTTCACTCTTTGGTACATTGGCTGCACAGTATTGCTTGCAAAACTGCCTCTGGCCTAGCATACCAAGCGGACCTTCTCACCACAGGTAACAAGATGTCCACCACTACTTTCCTTTGGGTTCTGAGTAGCTGTAATTGAAACAAGATATGGTTGGGCCCCTCCATCCACATTGGATTAAGTTTTACAATGAACCAGTGAGGAAGATAAAACCCAATAATAAATTCAACAATCAACATCAAATTCTGTAGCATTTTGCCCTTCAGTGCTTGTTTGGAAACCCAAATCCTGCAGAAACGAATCGCTGTAGTTAACCAGCGACTGTGACTTACGGGTTCAATCCCCAAGAGAGCCAGATTTTGAGGCAACTCTCCTGATCTGATTGCTTGAACAATACGATAAGCGTAAGATTGATCCGTGCTGAGGTCTTTGATAACTTCTTCAGACAACACTGGAAGGGGAGGGCCTACTTCGACCTTTGGAAATTTTGTATTTATTTCTAATTCCGTTGCTTCATCTAGCATGTTGCCAAGGGGGCCTGACCACTTGTTGTTGCTCTTTGTAGGACCATCAAGTTCCTGGATGAGACGACGAAGAGGTAGTTCCCTTGTGTGCAAATCACATACAATCCAAACAAGCCTTCTTCCAAGTTTTTTCTCTAAATGCGTCATAACACCGCCCTGCCATCCAGTGTTCACTGCAGTTGAGTCTCCACCAAAGGCCTGCAGTGAACTGTCAAGTCTTCTTTCTTGAAGCCAACACATTATTTGATCAGCAATTGCCTCTGCATGTTTCTTGCCTTCTACTTCTGCTTAAGGAACAAAGTGAAACAAATAGCGGCCACCAGGTTCGGAACAGACAGAGTAGTGTTCTTCTTTGATGAGACCGGGAAACTTTCTGTCCATTCCCTCTACCTCTAGGAGAACTTTTGTGTCATCTCTTCTTCCATCAAACAAAAGGCAAGAGAGACCTTCCTCCTTCAAATCTTTTTCATGGTGATCAGATATTTCCTCCATTATTTTTTCTTGTGCTCTTCTTATCTTATTATGATCTATCACTAAGGATGTATCCTCTCGGCTGATGAGGCCTGCATCTATCGAAGCGGCACTGGCAATCTCTGCAGTCTCTCGCAGCCCCGTATGGTGGCGAATACTGGCAAGGGCAATGTTTGAGATGTCTTTAGTGTTGTATCTCATTCTCTTCGGCGAAGGTTCAGATGGCATTTTGGAGCTATAATCTGATGTTGCTTATAATCTGATGTTGCTTCTTTCTGTTCATCTGAAGAGCTTTCAAAGAAGTGAGAAACCTCTTGAT
>JAJOZX010002481.1:555000-575000 GCA_023014485.1 Bathynomus jamesi
ATAATATAACCTAACCTATCATTATTCTGAGTTTTTCTACAGGGAAAAATTATTCCGAGGATTCTTTCTCGTTTAGAATAATATAACCTAACTTAACGTAACCTAACACAACTGACCCTAACCTAACACAATTGAACCTAACCGGGATATAATATAACCTAACCTAGCATTATTCTGAGTTTTTCTACAAGGAAAAATTATTCCCAGGATTCTTTCTCGTTTATAATAATATTACCTAACCTAACTTAACACAGCTGAACTTAACCTAACCTAACACAATTGAACCCAACCGCGACAAAATATATCCTAGCCTAACCTGCCTATATATATATATATATATATAATATATATATCGGCCCAGGACTCTTTCTCGTTTATAATAATATAACCTAACCTAACACAACTGACCCTAACCTAACACAATTGAACCTAACCTGGATATAATATAACCTAACCTAACCTAACCTAACCTAGCATTATTCTGAGTTTTTCTACAACGAAAAATTATTCCCAGGATTCTTTCTCGTTTATAATAATATAACCTAACATAAAACAATTGAACCTAACCGTGTCACATTTCTCGATAGTTTATAGAACGTTCTACAGATAGGATTCTAAAATTACCAAAACTTTTAAGATTATCCCGATGCTTGCTTTTGAAACCTGTCAGGATATCTGCTTTGTGATTACAATTTGCTAGGCGTCCTAATCGGAGTTTTCCCTTATTGTATCTCTTTTAATTATTGTCTCATTCTCTCTCTCCTTTGCGGTTATTTCGGCATATATATATATATATATATATATATATATATATATGGTGGAGCTATGCGGCTCATTCAGTGTTAATTAACTTATAAATGCCATAATAAATGCGTTTTGAAAATTAGTTTGTGATTTAAGCAGAAGTGTATACACACCTTTACCCAATATAGATACAATAGAAATATTAAAAACTATTAAGAATTGTCTGAGGGTTCGAGACCCGTTGCAGACAGACGAAGCGTAGCACATCCAGCTAATCTTACTTTTGAGCTATAAATTAATGCACTTGGTTTTAATTATTGTCTGTTTCCTTCGTGGTTATTTCGGTATATATATATATATATATATATATATATATATATATATATATATATATATATATATATATATATGTGTGGTTTTATTGTATATTTCTTGAAAATTTAAAAATTTACAGAAATTTGTACAGGTAGGATTTTAGAAATATTAAAAACTTTTAAGATTATCCCGATGCTTACTTTTGAAAACTGTCAAGATATGGGCTTTGTGATTACATTTCGCCAGGCTCCCTAATCGGGATTTTCCCTTATTGTATCTCTTTAATTAAACTAATTTATTTTTACTTAACTTTATTTGATTCAGCATGAACTAATCGGTACTAGGGCAATTGCGTCCTGGTCAAGTGCGTCCCGGACAAATGCGTCCCGGTCATTGGCGTCCCTGGACAATTGCGTCCCGGACAATTGCGCACTTCTCCAACTACTTTATGAAGTTTATTTATTAGAGAAGTGAATAGAAAGTTAGTATCGGAATTTCAAATATACTTTTCATTTTAACCTATTAAACTTGTTATATGTTCATAAGTTCTGTTCGAAACTGTTCTCTAAAACTTTATCCATCATCAGCAACATCATTGTCAAATTTTATGGGTTACGTCCACTTAAGATAAAGTTAGTTTCGTTAGTTTTAACGAAAATATCACAACTTAACCTAACCAATCGTCAAGGGCATACAGTTGACCTAACCTGGCATTAAATTAATCTAACTGGGCATTATATCCCATACAAAATTACAATAACAAACATACTCGTCCCTCGTCATTGGCGTCCATGGACAATTGCGTAGGTGAAGTCACAATGAACTTTCTATTCACTTCTCTAATAAATAAACTTCATATAGTAGTTGGGGAAGTGCGCAATTGTCTGGGACGCAATTGTCCGGGACGAAATAAAACCGGACGCAATTGTCCAGGGACGCCAATGACCGGGACGCATTTGTCCGGGACGCATTTGTCCGGGACGCACTTGACCAGGACGCAATTGTCCTGTCACCGAACTAATCATGTTCACTTCTCCTTATAGAACCGATGCGGAACTTGATCGTGTTATAGCTACTTTTCGTTTTGATGAAAGGGTTATAAATGATATGGATGCTTTACCGCACAGCCAACCCAGCGACCTGAACACAGAGGTCGAAGTATTGGCTCACATCAGGTCCAACGAATGCCAGGTTATCAAGGAACTAATGTAAGTACTTTTAGGGTTAAGAACAAAACACATTGTATTTTCATTTAAATTATTATATGGTAGAAAACATGTACAAAGCGGAACCAGTGTCCTCTAAATAAGTCTTAATGGCGACAAATAGGCCTTTACACAATATAGATACACACCATTACACAATACAGCGGGTGTTAACCTATGGGAACTTTTTTTATTTGTTTGCATACCAACTCGTCATTCATTTCAGTTTCGTACAAATCGAATAATTTTTAAAAATTTATAAATCTCTTCCCACGTGACATGTGCATGAGAAATGAGAGGCTGTACATGCCGCACGTGTTACTATAATATCCTTGAAAGCGATACGGGTTCCACACAATCTCAAGTACATGTATCTGTTCGATAAATTGTACAACCACAGGATCATTCCAGGGCTGAGTGCCGAGTGAGTCAAAATAGCACATTCTTTCCCTATTTTTTAAATCGATTGCAAACCAATGAATCCCCTCACCCCCCACAATGTCGTTGTTCACGATAATCCCGTGCCAGTTTCTTGTAGTTGGAAAATTCAATATTTCATTCTTAGCAAACACGCCGATAAATTTTGAGCGTGTGATTCGATTACTTTTCATTACACTCTGGAGTGTATTCGCGTCCATTTTAAATGTCTGTGACCACGTTCCTGAAACGGTCAGCTTCTATTAGTGCTTGTGATTCGAGGTACACGAGTACACTAAAAGGAACGTCTATAGGCTTGGCAAATTCCAACCTGATTGAAATATTCCCACTCTGTTGTGGACTTGTGTGTATTTACGCCAGCAGACAAGTCAGGGGTAATATCAAATGAATAAATGTTAAATTCTTCGGCAAATTCTTTCTGCGTTACGCCAAACCCAAGTTCATCACACCCACTTGCAGAGCGGGAACACAGCGTCTGATGAGTAGTTCTTAATCATAGTCCCTCCCAAATCGATGCCATTTACGTATAGAGTTATATTTTTGAGGCCGAAATTCTCGAATTGAAAGGCACTCTTTTTATATTTTCCATTCGTCGAGGCGTGGTCCTGCATTCCAATTAATATCCTTTTAGGTAGGACTCCAAGAGCCACGTTTTCTAGTTGCTTCGATGCCAACCCGGCGGGCACCGTGTATAGTTTGATCTGTACCCTGTTAATTGGGTATTTTACTGTGGCATGTATTAAGTCTTTCTCAATTTCTATTTGTTTTGGCGAACTTAATTTCACTCGGCGTACAAGCAAATACGTCTCCATTATGTGAATCACAACGGGTTTCGCGCCCTCTTCTTGATCAGACCCCAGATTTATGCAGATCTCAGGACTCGTGTGGGTGAGCTTTAGTTTCAGATCGATGCCGTTCAGAAGCAGTTTCTCCTGGTGTCCTTCGCTTCTTTTGAAAAGTTGATGACATCTTCCAGATAGGCTCGTAGGTGATAATACCCCGTTCCTGCCGAGATGTTAACCTGATTTAAATTCACCTCACACTGGCTGAATATGGAGTGTAAAAAGTTGGTTTCAGGGTATGCACAGTAACTATCATCGCAGTCCATCCATCTGAATGGGCTATACGCAGTTTAGCGTACATGTGCATGCAGCTCGGGTCAAAAACGTAAGGGCCTGAGCTGGGTATCACGAATTCTCTAAGGGCACTCGGCGAACTAATTGTGTTTAATGGGTTAATTGTAATAAAGTCGCTATGCTCAATACAGACCTGAATGGGGGGCATATCAAAGAGGGACAGTTCCGATTTACAGCATTGTGAACTACACGGATGGATGAAACGCTTCATGACGAGTCAGAAATAGTGCCACCTCTCTCGGCTTCATACGCTTAGAGCACTTCTTTTTTGATTTCCTTTTACGTTTAGCGCCACGTGATGGTAACCCCTTCTTCCTGGCAGCTCTCTTCTTTCCGCCACCACGCATTTTTCTCTTTGCATCTTTGATGATTTCGTCCCGTGTACGTTTTAAATGTTTTTTTAGAGCTTCTTTAGGTTTACTTCCACCCATTATGTCTTCTTCCGCGTCAAAAACCTGTTTGTAACGCCTTCCTCCCTAGGTATCTAGCACCCCTCTTCAACAGTGGGACAGCGGTGAGTAGTATGGTTGAGAAAATGGATCCAAGTCCACTCCCACGCTGATATCTCACCCCTCGATAAACTGTGAATGGCCTCGGGTCATTATAAACGACGAAAGTGTAGTTTCACTCTTAAGCTCCCATCACCGACTGGGAAATTGTTTTCCCTCAATCGTTCTTATATATATCGAAATGTTGGTTAATAGATTAGTCGCAACATTCACATAATGGGGCTTGTCATATGTAATGCTTAAACTTTTCCCTCTATGGTTGGGGATGTGTGCAATGCGCAGCAGGGGCGCCTGGGTGTCCCCAACAAACTGATGCTCTACGATATTGCTGTAAATATAATACATGTCTGAGGATGGAGAGCTTTCACCCAATTTCTCCATCTTCAACTGATACATTAAGCTGGACAAGTCATGCTGTGCCTCGTGAAAGGTATCTTTTTCGAGAGCTGCGCTACATCGGCCCTCAGCCACAATTGTGAACAGCTCTTTATCTATAATATTTCTACTAAGCGTTCAGTTTAACTTCAGTGTGCATGCAGGCATGTCTATGTTTACGACTTCAAAAAGTAAGTCGTTTGTCAGGTACGACTTTTCAAGACTCTTGTTTAACCCCGTCACAATGTCCATGGCTGTGTCATAATGGCCAATTCCTAGCAATACATTTGTGCTATAGTACTGCACCTCACCGAACATGACTGACCGAATAGTATTGTCTAAGTCTATGTCTGATTTTTCGCACTCATCGATCCTTCTAAGGATCAGAAATATGATTTGCTCATTTTCAAGAGTTAAAAATTTGGTGACTAACTGGAGTTCACATAAACCCACCTCATACGAATCACCCTCCAATGCAATGGGCCGTGGAGTTCTGTCACAAAGTTAAGTTGGCGAGGTTTTTGTTAGGATGTACAGACAGAGAAGAAGAGGACGGTAGAGTGACATAGAAGTAGCTAGGCGCCATTTTGCATACGATTTAAGCTTCATTATTGCGGCAGCTTTTATATAGGTGTTGAAGCCTTCTGGGTAACGCAGCCATTTCACCAGGTACATTTTTCTTTTTCCTGAACCTTCGTTGCTTAAAATATTTTCAATTTTAAACACACTTTTTCCTAAATTAAATGTCACATTCTGCAACTCCTCGCGGTAAAAACCTCCAGCGATCTCTTCCCCATTCAAATCTTGACCGTAATACATCATTATCTCGCCTTTAGGTCTCATAGCACTAACTTTAAAAATCTCACGTGTCCATCCTTGCTCAAATCCCTTCGCCAATTTATTTCCCGAACGTGATAGCTTTACATAATCATTGATTTTGAAATGTGTAGAGTGTGATGGCGGTGCTCAATCTCTTTAGGTGGTGTGAACGGTTCTATAACGATGTCAATGAACAGAGAACGTTTATATATCTATGTGTTTTTATGTGTAAAACAGCAATGCATGCGTTCCTTTACGGTACGTTGAACTTTTTCAGCTGAAGAGGTCTTATGTATAGAACTGCTAGTGTAGTAATTGATGTTAAACTCTCAGCACGTTCTGAAAAGCGCGACCTATAAATTCTTTCCCCATATCTGTACAAAAATAGCCAGGAACCCTATCATCTTTTAACATCAACGTTTTGGTCGCTTTAGCAACTGTTTCAGGCGATTTATTTTTCAGTTGAATTAGCCCCAGATATCTAGAGAATACATCTATTATGAATAGGATGTAGCGGTATCCGTCATTATACACTGAATATCTTTGCAAGTCTGTTAAATCCGCTTGCCAAATAGAGTCAATCGAAGCCCCTGTTGTCTTGGCCGTTTTAAACCTTTTTCTCACCGGTTTATGAAGTGTATAAGCATCCTGCTCCCGCATAAACGTCTCAACATCTTAATATGTTAGCCATTTGCGTATTTTAGAGACATGTGGATAAGGTTGGCCGTTTGTTCTCTTCTTTCTCCTCTTCAGAGACGCTGCTGCTTGGGGGCGATGGCGTACTCAGTTGTGACACATACGAGACTTTAATATGCTTCCATCCTGTTGGTGAGACCCTGTCCCACTTTCTCACCAGATCATGAACAATGTCAACGATGTTGGATCCTTGTACCCTTGTTCCTTCAACAATGACCTCGCCTGTATCGGCCCACTGTATGATGGGGTCCTCACCCAATAGATTATATAGACTTAAGCCTTTATTCCTCAATGTATGGGGAGCTGTTTTTTAGCACATGTTCGATGTGTTGTGTCCGTTTTCTTTGGTTGGTCATCTCTAACGTCGGGCCAGGTCCTGTGTCGCCATGCTCAGCACTACTCGCGCTGTGCCTAATAACCACGGGGAGCTCTGTCGGATCTTATAATCTTCGTACTCATGAAGAAATTTCTGCAAAGCCTCTTGGTACAAGATCCTTTTCTCATCAGGTGACTTTTCACTTTAATAGGGCTAGCAACTCGCTTTCCATTCTTTTAAGCCTACTTTTACGGGGTTCTAGAGCCGTGTCTGGAATCTTTGAACTTTGCAATGAAGCATACACCTCGTGCGGAATCACAACCACCTTCTTCATTATATTAATCTAGTCAGTAAAGGACCCAAAACTGAAAATAAGATGGGTAGGAATGATCCTCCTCTTTGTACAATAATGCGCTTTTTCTTACCCACAGTTTGACTTTTATGAGCGAGCGCTCGTATTATGTTCTTGTAACGACGTAAGCGAGCCTTCTGAGAGGGTTTCATTGGCACATTACATTTTATAACATTAAGACAGATTTCACAGATGCATTTTAAAAAGTCAGAGTCGATATTTTTAACAAACATCTGTTGCAGTGCCCGGGGCAATCGTTGATAGATTTTTATTAATTCACGTATTTCTTAGCCTATTTGTCATTCTGGAATATACACCGTTTCAGGTTCGCTTGGGAATATATTCGTTCTTAGAAGCACCCTAAACGTGTTTCGCGGGTGAAGGTCACAAAGCAAATATCCATAACGCTGGTTTGTGGCCTCTTTATAAACCTCCAAAAACTCCTTACGCTGATTCGGGAACATTTGATTGGCTAATACCCCAATTTGTGATACATCTCTACGTTGCGCGAATAAGACTAGATATTGTGTATTTAGCGACACATCGCGCATGTATCTATTTTTGAAAAATAGATTCTGTTGATGAAGAATACGCTTATGTTAAGATGGTGGGAGAACACTGTAAATGTCTCGGCAAACGTTTTATCCATTTCCAACATGAGATCGTCAATTACAATGACTGTATGTTCATTTCCCTTTAACGAATTAACGTCATAGACCCCTTGTGGAACAAGATTTCATCTTGGTACTCGTTGAACACTGATTGATACGTCGAATAGCACCATATAACTTTATGCACAAATTTTGAGAACATCTCCCTTTTCTTTAATGATTTTAAGCATAAACACAGTTTTACCACATCCTGTAGGGCCAGATATAATACATGTGGATGGGCTCGTGAACCTGAATTTTTCTACAGAATCCATTTCTAACACGTCACACCCTAAGTGGGCCATTTACAAAATATTACAAATTTTGAGTGCTGCTCCTTATATTTTGTTTTCTTCTTCCACAGAACCGTGAATGACGACGATGTACAGCACCCCATCATCGATATCACAGACGAACCCGTTGACCGTGCAGCTACAGAATCCATCCCCGCTGACGAATCCTCACCAGCGATACCTGTAGCACGCGCCAGTTCAAAGCGGAGGCATGATGAAGAGCCCACCACGTCAGGTATAAAGCGCGCCAGGTTGAGCCGGTTGTTAGACCACCAGTAATAGACCCAACCTTCTACGTCTTACGACACAACCCCCACAATAGTACCTTCCTCAAATATACCCCTTATTCAATTCCGGGTACATCCTCCACAGCAGTTCTGTTGAGGATGGCATAACATTCGAGTTGGTGCGCACCGCTACCCCCACCCCGGCCTTGACTAGAAATCGGTATATAGTCAGGGTTGATCCTAGATCCATGTATAGCAATGGTGTTGAACACGGACTACGGCGCATAGTTGAACGTATTGTAGAGTTTGCCCTTCAGAACCGCGACGAACGTGAAGTCAGGACGAGGCTGTCCTTCGGATTCGGGTCAGATGACGGAGATGTAGATGATTTTTGGGTAGTAATACCGTTCAGACGCTTGGCAGCTGAAGATATAGAGTATATATTAGGCCGTATAATGCAGGCCTCTCAAAGTAGTATAGCCTTCAATATGGACAACTTCACGGTAAATATTGACCGTGTATTCCGTGTTGCGGGTCATAGTGCCACACCTTATACTCTTAACTTCAATTCTCAGGCTATTTATAGACGGCATATAAACGCCGATCGTGGTTGCGGCTTTATAGCAGTAGTCTTGGCCCGTATGTTTACTGTACTAAATACACGGGTCAAAAACATTTGGTTGCCTACGGTAGTGGAGCGTGCCCGTAAACTAGCTGTAGACTGTAAACTTGAATTTGACTGTAATATGGGTCCTGAAGAGCTGAGAAGGGTAGAACAGGAAATGAATGCTCGTATAGTTGTATTTGGAATGGATGATCGTCGTAAGACTATGTATGTTTTTAAAAGCAGTGTGAGAGATCGTACAAGACCCATACTTATTTTAGGGCTGTCAGGAACAACATATCTACCCATCCGTAATATAAGGGACCTTTACGCGAGTTATGATAAAAGTCGAAAATATGGACGACATCATGATTTGTGTAAGGGTTATATCGAGTTTGCGGATGATATAGTGAAACATTGTAAAGGTTGCCACATGGTATGTGAGCAGTGTAAAAGCTCCAAATATGAAAGCCGTGTAGTTGAAGCTGAGAAGAGGGATTGTGATGCCTGTAGACGCACATTTTTCAATAATAACTGTTTTGAGCTCCATAAATCAATTGGCACGTGCAGGAAAATGAGAATCTGTGAATGTGGTATGTTTCATATGATGGATAATTGGGGGAATTTCAAGCATAAATGTGAAGAAATTCACTGTTCTACATGCCATGAGAAATATAACGCTGTTGGAGTGTGTTATATGAAAGACGCCAAGCCTAAAAACATCCCTTGTATAACTGTGTACTACGATATAGAAACATATACGAATGCTGAAACCAAAGAGATTATTCCACATTTACTTTTCAGCCAGACTATCTTTGATGAGTGTATGGAGAGCGAGTGTGCTGAGTGTCACAAATGTGGTAAACGGACAAACGTTTTTAAAACGAATGCCCACGATAGCCCTGTGAAACTCTTTGTGTCCTATATTGTCAAGTTAGCGGACAAGTTAAAAAAAATGACTGTATATTCTCGCCCATAACGGGGCAAAATTTGACACACAGTTCCTTTATAAGGAGTTGCTTGAGCACGAGTCATCTGAGATATTTACAGGTGATCCCTTGAAAAGAGGCAACAAACTAATACAGATGCAAATAAGAGGTAATGTACAGTTTAAAGACACTTTATTATTCACACCTTGTAAATTAGCAAAGCTACCCAAGGTGATGGGCGTAGCCGCTGAAGTTTCAAAAGGATATTTCCCTTACACATTCCTCACTAGCGAAACTTTAAATTACGTAGGACTACCTCCACCCAAACATTACTTTAACTATGAATGTATGAGTACAGATGAACGTGAAGATTTTGACCGATACTACAACAGTTTTAATGAATGTAATCCTTATAATATAGCTGATGAATGTGAGCGTTATTGCGTGAATGATGTGCGCGTGCTTAGAGTATGTTTCCAGGCCTTTAGAAGGATGTACATAGGTCGTTTCAAATGCGATCCGTTGCAAGTCGCAACCACCATCGCCTCATTATGTTTTACGGTGTTCAAGAATAACTTCATGCCTAAAGACACCTTAGCCGTTATCCACAGAAACAATCCCCGCAGTTATGGGCACAAGGCTATTTACTGGCTCATACACCTACAGCAGCAGACAGGTGTATACATAAAGCATGCCCGCAACACGGGTGAAGTACCCATTAAGGTTAATGGTCGTTTTTTTGGGTTGATGGTCTAAGTGAAAACCGTGCCACTGGTGAGAAGACTGTGTACTCCTTTAACGGTTGCTGGTGGCACGGATGCCCCGTCCTGAGTGTGGAATCGTAGGAGATATCCACGGTAGATCTCCTGCCGACTGTCTTGCGTGGACCCGCACCCGCGATCAACTTATAGGCTCCCAGTTCACTCACAAAGTCTTGTGGGAGCATGAGTATGATGCACGGATGGAACAGATGGACAGTACCGTGAAGAAATAAACACGATCAAACGTTCAATGGTGCTGGATCCTCTCAAATGCGGTGATAGCTTGTTCGGAGGGCGTACAAATCCCTTCAAGCTATACTTTCCGCCTACGGAGGGTGTGAAACTCCATTACTACGACTTCTGTTCTTTATACCCCTACGTGATGAAGAACAATCCGTACCCGTAGGTGCACCTGAAAAAATGGTGGGTCCCACCATACCAACCATCGAGGAGTTTTCAGCTAACTTGAATGAGCGCTACTTTGGACTCTCTTTCGTAGACGTGCTCCCCCCTCGCGATTTATGGATGCCGATCTTACCCGTCGTTATAGATCACAAGCTCATGTTTCCCCTGTGCGTGAAGTGCGCAGAAGAGAACAACGGTGATTGTGACCATACAACCCACCAGCGTAAGATCAGAGGTGTATATACAAGCCCTGAGCTGGCCCTAGCCGTTCGCCATGGGTATAGAATAATGAAGATACATGAGGTGTGGAGGTTTCAGAAGCTACCCAACCTTTTCACACCATATATAAACGCTTTTTTGAAGGATAAGGTTGAGGCGTCAGGATATCCGCGAGGGGTTGATACCGAAGATGAAAAAACGGCTTATATTAAGCGTTACCGTGCCGAAGGTATACAGCTTGACCGTCCCAAATTGTAAGAATCCTGGCAAGCGCTTTAGTGCAAAGTTGTGTATAAACAGTCTTTGGGGAATGTTTGTGCAGAATACTGGCAAAGGGAACGTCCATTTCGCACAAAGTTATAGTGAAGTCTGGGATTATGCCAACGCTCCCGATAAAGAGGTTATGGAGATCGTGAATGTAGGTAATACTTACATAATAAAGCACAACATCAATCTTTGGGGCCTATTGCACTCTCTTGGACGGAGGGTGTTGTACGCTGACACAAATAGCGTGATATTCACAGCGAGGGAAGGTGAATAAATGCTCGCTATTGGGGAGTTCCTCGGAGAGCTAAATGGCGAGATCAAGGATGAGTATGGTGAAGGTGCATACGCAGACTCGTTTGTGTCAACATTGACAAAAACCTATGGAGTACGGGTGAGGGTAGGGGATGATACGAAGTATATCTTGAAGACTAAGAGCATCACGCTTAACCATGCGAACCGTCGGGTCGTCAACTTTGACTCGTTGAAGGAACTAGTTTGCTAGGAAGATGAGGGTGACCCGCTACCCCAACTGACTGTGGGGACGCACAATTTTCGGGCGCAGAAACTGGGGTGTGTGAAGGAACTTAGGGGCACGAAGTTATGCCGTAACACCTATAGGAAACGCTACCAGGTGCCAGGTACCTATGATACCGTACCCTTTGGTTACCTTAAACCTTGATTGTATTTATTTATATGTGTATTGAAACGTTTATTTATCACGTATATTTGCTCCAATTAAGGCTTCATTTTCTCCTTTGCATGCGTGCGTGTGTGTACAGTATAAAGTTAAGCCCCGCCCACTGTAAGATCGGCAACGTGAGTCCTGCCGCTACCTGAGCATATTTCTATCCCTGCGTGCTCAGTTGAACTCTGCATACCCTTGAGCTCAGACGTGTATTCTCCCGCATCGTAGAAAAATAGTAATAGCTACCTTTAATATTGTGTGTTCAACATTTATGAAGTGGTATTCGGCAAAGTGCCAAGATGTGGTGGATACTGGAAAACTCCCTATTCCCCCCTCCTTTGATACTTTTAAGGCTACATTGAGCCGCGCGAAGGACCAAGATGTTCAAATACTCTACGGGTATTCTGGCGAGGGCATTGTAGGACGATGTATTGAAGTATGTTATAGATCTAACCTTTATAAAGGCTCATATATATCGCGAAGTAGAAGAAGCAAGACGTTCAGAAGATAAGCAACGGTTATGGATAGTGAGTCTTGTTGATGAGTGGTGTGACAAGCGATATTATGTCATGTTACACCATACCGACTACTCGTACCCTACGGTTGAGAATGTAAATCTTGTCATCATGGAGAATCTTAAGTATTTTTACCATAATATTAATATATATCATGACGAGGTTTGTAGTGAGGTTGTGGCTAATGGGCTGTGAGAGTTTTTAACAGACTTCAGAGACGAGTATCGCTTGTTAAACAAAAAGGATGAATATGGGCATATGTTTCTCTCAAATAGTGCACCGGATTGTGAAGATGTTTAGTTTGTGGAAATGAACGTCTGGTGAATGATAAAACATTAAAGCCGGTATTGTTTCATGTAGTGGAAAATTCTGTTTGTCCAAGAGCACAAGTACACGCTTTAGCAGTGTGACTCGCTCCCCCCAGCGAGCCGCCCACCCGTGTACCTCACGAAACACACGCGTTCGAAAAAACCCGTACACGTTTCACGGGATTGACTCACTCCGCCCGTAGAGCCGATCCGTCCACCTGTGGCTCATAGTCATCTCAGAGCTTGAACCGTGTGGACGTGCGAATACGATGGAACTTCCTTTGAGAAGCATTCTCAAGGCATCGTACGATGTTTCCGTGACGAAGTCATTGCGCGTGTTCAGGCGTGAAACCGGCACCATTAACTATGCACTTGAAACGATTTGCAGGCAAGCAAACTCTGATAAGTTATTTATTTAAGTGTTGAGGACATGAATACAGTCTTCGTGATAGTTAAGAAGTCGGGAGAGGGCAGTTATAAAATACCTGCAGGTGTAGGTACAAGAAGAGAGCAGATTAGTGACGCCCCCTCATATGCCGTTGTTTGCACGTTGTGTATAAATAACGAACAGCCATGCATTGATATACTACTGATGTGGAAGAATGCTTCTGATAATAACGTTCTTGTCCCGACGCGAAACCGTTTCATCCTCGACAGAATGTTTGAAATCGTCGGTTTCCGCAAGCTGAAGCCTATATTAGACGCGCGTGTTACGGATATGATTTATTTTGACACGGTTCTTGAATATGCATACACCGCTCTGCTCGACGGATTTATCGAATGTGGGAATAACCAAGGCGAGAATGATCAAGAGCTGGATGCATATTTAAAAGGTTTAGGTTCTTCGAAATATCCTGAACTTTGGTACAAAGCACTTGAGCGGTACAGGTCAGAGCTTCCCTACACTGTTCACCCTGAAGAGCTGTACCTCTATATAATGAACAGCTGTCGTTACGACTTGGAAGATTATTTCAATTGCCGCTATGCAGAGTGAAGAAGAGTTCACAATTGAAAAGCTCGGGACGGTAAGAAAAAACCCTTGATCAGAAAGGCGTGTTTATAAACTTGTATTTAATAATGATGTTTTGGTCAACGATGGCCTCTCTTTGCATGCTTTTGGTTGTATTCTATCCGTGTTTAAAGATAACTTGCCAACTGAATGTAAAGTGGTCACAAAAATAGTATTGAATGATATGAAAGCCATTTATGTGGAGTATAGGCATCCGTATCAGTTAAACGGTGAAGTGTTGCTTGGACGGTTTTACAGAGTAGTACAAAGTAATATCGATGTGAATGTAGACTCGATTACGTGTGAATTTAGCGTTTTGCACCGTAGAACATGGAGAATGTATATTTAATTATTTAATTGTGTATATATATTATTTTTAATTATTTAATATACCCCGTAGAACATAAAGGATGTATATTTATTTATTTAATTGTGTATATTATATATATATATATATATACATATTTCCTGTACTAATATGAATTTGATTATACGTTTCGTATATTATTATTTTCAATATATTTAATTATTTAATATAACTGTGTATATATACATACATATATTTTTCCTGTACTAATATGTTGATAATACAAAGTTTGGTATATTTTATATTATGTATTTCCCGTTCGTGTTTCTTATGCTATTATTATTTTTTGATCATATATATATATTCCATTGTATATTTATTATATATTCATCGTCCGTATGCTATTATTATTATTTTTGATCATGTATATTCCATGTATATTTATTTTCTATATATTTCCATTAATTCGCCTAAGTAAACAATGATGTAATGGTGTTTTATTTAATTCTTTTTGGTTGTACACGGTATTTAATTATATCAATTGGCTGGCTTCTAAAGCGGATTTGTAAACCAGAATATATGCTTTAATTAAATAAATAGTGCTAGCTGGCAATTCAATCTATACACCTAAACAAGTCATTTACGCCTTCTAAGTCATCTGGCGGATTAAGCCAGAATATATGCTTTAATTATATAAATAGCGCTGTCTGGCAACTCAGCCAGATACGCCAACTAGCGTTAAGTCAGAATATATGCTTTAATTAAATAAATAGCGCAAACTTGTAACTCATCCTGATATGCCAGCTGGTGGATTAAGCCAGAGTATATGCTTTAATTAAATAAATAGTGCAAACTGGCAACTGAACCTTCTAAGCCAACTGGCGGATTAAGCCAGAATATATGCTTTAATTAAATAAATAGCGCATTCTGGTAACTCAGCCAGATAAGCCAACTGGCTGATTAGGAACATATTAAGACAACGGCCGCTCGGCTGAAGTCTTAATATGCACTTGGCTCCTGCCAAACGAACACCTCTCTTCCTTTCTCTCCTCTCTCTTTCTCTTGGGGGATAACTCCGCCTCCAAGTTGCATAACCCCTTGTTGCTCTTGCAACATTCCCCCCCTTTGTTGCATAACAACTTGCAACATTTCCTTTGCAACATTGATCAACATTTGCAATTGCATTGAACTCGTCCATTTTGCGCCCACACTACTAACTTTTACAACAACCCTGTAACAGTCATTAGCAGTTGCTGATCCATTTGATTTAGCTACTTCACGACATCGTAGAAAAAGACAGTGTCTCACAACATCTGCTTTTGAAGGAGTCATGGATGCTGGGAATTCCGTAGGATATCCAAAGGCTGCATTTGAGGACTTGCTTCTAGTAATCATAGTTTATATTCAGAAGTAAAATCAAATTATATGTTATTTATAATTTATGATTATTCAAATTATAATTAAAGCAAATGCAAATTATTTCTGTTTATCTGAAACATAAAAATATCAAGAATTAAACAAACAACTTATCATGTAACATATAACATTAAACATATGCAAATATGAAGGTAAAAAAAGGGAGGAGGGGCATGTGATAGGGGTAGTAGGGTAGCACATGCTTGATTTTTAATATTTTGTTAGTGATAAAAAAAACCTTCTCCCATAGTGTAATTTTTAAGAAATAACATTTTTTTCCATTTAAATATATGCAAATATGAGGGTTAAAAAAGGGTGGGTGGGGATGTCCTAGGGGTAGCATGGGTAGCGCATGCTTGATATTTTAGTATTTTGTCAAGATGATAAAATTAAACTTCTCACATAGTGTACTTTTTAAGAAATAAACAAATTTCCCATTTTCGACCCGGCATGTATATATGTGTGTATGTATATATACCGTATATATATATATAATGTTATGTTATAATGTTTCAAACCAACAAAGACGTAGGATCCACTCATGGCTGGTCTACCTACCTGTGCTCGTAATTGTGTATTGTGCATGTCCTCCGTGGTGGCAGAGAGGACTTACAATTTTAAGTTGGTTCCGAACCACAAGGCCTTCATTTTACTACCTTAAATTATATCCAATCTATCCACATATGCGTCTAATCGATTTTTAAACATGTTTATAGAAGTGCTACTAATTACTTCTACCGGCAAACTATTCCACCTGTTTACTATTCTATGCGTAAAAAAAGTTTTTGGCAACTGCTGTCTCCGACATTCTACTTGTCAACTTACACCCGTTATTTCTAGTCCTATTATATTGAGATATTTTGAAAAAGCTATCTCTATCTACATTATCGAACCCATTCATAATTTTAAAAACCTGGATTAGATCACCCCTCAGCTTTATAGTCTCGAGTGCAGTCAATTTTAACTCCTTAAGCCTATCCTCGTACGACTTCGACCTAAGCGATGGAATCATCTTAGTTGCTCGTCTTTGAACTTTTTCGATTTTATCTATATCTTTTCGCATATGCGGATTCCAAAATTGGATCGCGTACTCCAAATGGGGTCTAACTAATGATTTATTAAGAGGAACAATAATATCGCGCGATTTGTACTCAAAATTCCGAGCAAAAAACCTAGCACTTTGTTCGCTTTATTGACTGCTGCTGTACTTTGTTTCGCTACTTTTAAATCACCAGTGACTATAACTCCTAAATCGTCTTCCTGCTCTACGCTTGCTAACTCCTTCCCTGACACACAATACGCAAAATTACCGTTGCGTGAACCTATAGGTAAAATTTTGCACTTATTGACGTTAAATCTCATTTGCCATGTGACTGACCAATCAACGATTTTATTAAGATCTTATTGGATTTTACCTCTATCTTCGTCATTAATCGACCTACCACCCAACTTCTTGTCATCCACAAACTTTGAAACCGTACTCACTAGGCCGACATCTAAATCGTTAATATATATAAGAAAAAGCAAGGGGCCCAATAAAAAACCCTGAGGAACGCCGCTCGCTACATTATCGCAACACGACTCCATCGACGACCACCGTCTGTTTCCTACCTCTCAACCACTCTTCTATCCAATTTATTACTACACTCATGTTCATTATCATGTTAACAGACATAGACAGTGGAGTAAACAGCAACAGTATAATAACATCATTTGGGGACGATACAGAAGACAACAATATGACATTTAACACCGAGAAATTTCAGCTCTTGAGATATGGTAGAAATGAGGAACTTAAAAAGACTGCATATTATGCTCCAGATAGACAAGAAATTCAGAGAAGCGCGGAAACGGTCGACTTGGGGGTAATAATGACCGAAGATGACAAATTCGAGACACAAAATCAGATAGCAATAAACAAAGCAAAAAGATTCGCGGGACAGGTACTGAAAACGTTCAAAAGGAGGGAGAAGACAGTAATGATTCCCCTGCTGAGAACACTGATCATAACTAAACTTGAATACTGCTCAGTTTTGACGTCCCCATATAAAAAGGAAGAAATTAATAAACTAGAAGAAACGCAGAGACATTTCACAGCCAAGATTGATGGCTGCAAAGAACTCAACTACTGGGAAAGACTACGTAAATTAAATCTGTACTCCCTGGAAAGAGGAAGAGAGGTATACCATAATCTACATATGGAAAATGATCGAAAAACTGGTACCAAACCTCAAACAAAACCCAATTATTACCCAGACAACGCTAGAAAATAGGAAAGGCAGAATGTGTAGTGTTCCCAAATTAAAGGCCCAACAAGGGACCTCTTCAACTCTAGAGAAAAATAGCTTGGTTGTCAGAGGACCAAGAATTTTCAACCAGCTTCCAAAGGACCTCAGAAACATTACAGTGGTGAAAGTTGAAGTCTTCAGGAGAAGATTAGATACCTGGCTCAGGACGGTACCAGATGAGTCGGGTGTACCTGGCTATGTACGATGGAGAGCGCTAGAGAGGAACTCGCTCCTCCACCAAGCCAGGACTAGAGGGCGGGGCCACCAGCTTGACCTTCGTGTGAAGAAAGACCGACCCACGGAACCCAAACAAGGTTATAAATTATTGGTGGGGTGAAACGCAATTTTTTGTGGAATATTTATTTGCTTCACCTATAATTTGCTGTATTGGGTTCTATAGATGACATAAAGTGATATAAAAGAAAAATCAATTTTGCCCTACTAGCGCATTTTTGAGAAACAAAATGGCCGCTAGTCAAACATATAAATGCTTATAACTTGAAAAATATGCATCCAATTAGAAGACACTACAGAATAAAAATGATTCAAAATAAAACAATACACTAGAAAGTCCCCTTTTATAAATTATTTTCTCAATTTTAAATTTTATCAAAATTTACCTCGGTAAATGATATCACAAATAAATCGCTTTTTTCGAAATAAATGAAAAATTCTTTGATGACCGAAGTATATTACTTTGATAATAGTTAATAACCTTATATAATTTTGAATATTAAAACTATAATCTACAACACTAATCAACGAGAGAAATTATTGACATTTTATTACCACAATTGCAGAAACATAATCAATACACTTCCAAAAAGATCCCTTTTCAAAAATCGTGAAGTGTTTACTTTTATGAAATTTTGGGGAATTATTTAAGTCTCTAATTAAAAGCTAATTGTCAAAAAGTGAAGTCATTTCTTTCTTGGTTTCCATACATGGTAGCAATGAACGAGACCTAATTCTTGCTCTTATAATTCCATCACGGGATTCTTGGGAATATACAGATGAGGCCGCATCGGTGACAAGTTTTATTGCCCTCTCAACACTTTGTAAATGAAGTGGATAATTGGGTAGGCACAGTTTTTTAACCCTAAGTGCATTTAGTTCAATATTTGTGAGCGCCATAGTGAGGGGAGGTTCAGTCAGCATTTCTTTTGACCAGTAAATAATATCATCCCATGCGTTTGCGTTGAAATTTATCTCAGGAACCTTAAATTCTCTGATTTTGGACACATTTTCCGTCTTTGTTCTAATGTTCATGATGAAGTCAACTGCTCTCTCTCGTTTTTTTTCTGATGTATCTGATAACATTGCTATCAGAACATTTTCGCAATGAGCAAAATATGCGTTTCTAGCAATGTTAGGCTTCACTACATTCTGAACATCCTTTGGAAGAAGATGAAATCTTTTAATTGCTCCAAATATGTGATGTAGGCCATTCCATGTATATGGTCTACTCTTGATGTCGAACCAGCTTGGTCCATAATTTGTAACAATGAAGAAAATTATTGAATAAAGAGCCAATGAAGTAGTTCTCTCTGCAATGTACAGGGCTATTTAAACTGATTCACCTGATCTCAAATGAGAATATTTTTTAATGTTCCAAATACAGAGTGATTTGTGATACATCAACCAAAAGAAAAACTGTCCAAATTTTGTCTCTCACCTCATAAATGCTCTACGTGACTTCCCCTAGTTACACGAGCAACGTCGACACGATAGTCGAATTCCTCCCATACTCGCTCCAGCATGTCCGTTGTCACTGACTCTACGGCAGTAACAATGCGAGTTCGGAGCTCATCCAAAGATGTGGGCAACGATACCACCGACGGATGCTCTGAGCACCCGGTGGATCTGTTCTGTAACGTCGACGAAACTCACGGTGCACTGTGACTACCGATTTACAGCTCGAAAACTGCAACACACAAAACGCCTTCTGCTGTGCGGACTGACTGTTTGTTGCTAGGCTAGGCCACGGCTTGACTTTGGAGCCCTCTCGCGGTGATTTTGTAAAACTCGGAGATTTCCTCTTTCATGTGGTGTATGCCCAGTTGATGCACGGTTGATAGGTACGGAAGTATTCTCAGTTGAAATCGGATGAATCATTTTTAATATCACTGTATAGGCGGCAGACACGATTTACTAATGTCAGTCATCGAGAATGGTTCAGTGGTCCGGGTTTTGTATTTTCAAAATCTTTTGG
>JAJOZX010002481.1:580000-590000 GCA_023014485.1 Bathynomus jamesi
CAAAGTGTCCTCCATCATGTTCAATACATACGTTGCATCTTAAACCACTGAACAACAAATAGGGCAGCACAGTTCTTTGTTATTATACAACGTCTCGAACTCTTGGCGTATCAAAGTCATTGTGCGATCGAAGTCCCGAAGTTCTGGCAGTTGACTATCTTTGATTATACCCCACATTGAATAATCACTGAGATGTTCGATTCCCGGTGAAGGCAGACACCGCGCAACTAACCCAGCTCCCTGTCAGTTGGAAGATAAAAGAGTTTGTTAGTAGATAAATGGGAACCCTGTTTAGCCTAGTGTTTAAGATGTTGGTCTGCTGACCGGGAGGTTGTGAGATCGAGTCCGGGTGAAGACTTTGTAATTTCTAACCGTTCGTGGTGGGTCGTGATTCGGATTCCACGTTAAGCTCTAGGTTTAAGGTGAAGCAACAAGCTTGACCTTCATCAGAATGAACAATTCGGGCGGAATCAAAACCAAGGTTTACCAAGCTGTGTGTGTGTATATATATATATATATATATATATATATATACAGGGTGGGCGGAAAGTAGCTCCCTATTTTGGATTGGTAAAAAAATACGTATATTATCCATTTATTTCAGAAGAAATAATATGAAAAGGTAGGCATACATGGTAGGTTTTCTCTGAAATTCAATGTGGGCTCCAACTCTTTCCACCAGCTTCTGGAGCCGCCCAGGAATGGCGTCCACTGACTTTAGCAGGAACTCCGGCGGGATGGAGGACATGACTTCCCGAATTCGGTCCTCCAGTTCTTCCAATGTCCTCGGTTTGGTGCGGTAGACTTCTTCCTTTACCCACCCCAAAGAAAGAAGTCGCACGGTGTCAAGTCGGGGCTCCTGGCTGGCCATTGATGTGGACCACGACGACCCATCCAACGCCCAGGGAAGTGGGCATCCAGCCACTCACGGACAACAAGAGCGAAGTGCGGAGGGGCGCCATCTTGCATAAATATCAGATCGTCGATGTTCTCCCATGTGCTGACAACCGGCCAGACCTCGTTTCGCAACATAGCAAGGTACCGCTCAGCATTCATGGTGTTGCGCAGAAGGAACGGGCCCACAACCTGATTTGAGGTCATACCACACCACACCGTTACACTGAACCGATTCTGCCGTTTTTCAGCGGTAACCGTGCGACTTCTTTCTTTGGGGATGGGTAAAGGAAGAAGTCTACCGCACCAAACCGAGGACATTGGAAGAACTGGAGGACCGAATTCGGGAAGTCATGTCCTCCATCCCGCCGGAGTTCCTGCTAAAGTCAGGGGACGCCATTCCTGGGCGGCTCCAGAAGCTGGTGGAAAGAGTTGGAGCCCACATTGAATTTTAGAGAAAACCTACCATGTATGCCTACCTTTTCGTATTATTTCTTCTGAAATAAATGGATAATATACGTATTTTTTTACCAATCCAAAATAGGGAGCTACTTTCCGACCACCCTGTATAACTTTTGGTTGGGTTCGAATAGATGTTCGGGATTGACCTGTGTTCGACCTCTTTGATATGTGTGTGTATATATATATATTATATATATATGCGCCTCCGTGGTGTAGTGGTTAGCGTCGCTGACTACAAATCCATCGGTCCCGGGTTCGAGACCCGATGGCAGCCGGCGCGCAGCAAAACCCAGCTGTTCATCCTTCCACACAATAAAGAAAGTGGTTGGTAGATAAATGAGTACCCTAGGTGGCCTAGTGGTTAAGACGCTGGGCTGTTGATGGGGCGTGGTTCGGATTCCACGTTAAACTGTAGGGCTAAGGTGGAGTGAAAAGCTTGACCTTCGTCAGAATGAACAATTCGGGCGGAAGCTAACCAAAGGTTATATATATATAGGGTGTCCACAAATGATTACCCTGATTAAAGCATGCTATAACTTTTAAATAAACACTCGTATTCAAACACAGTTTTAATCATAAGTAGATAAACATACAAAGTTTTGATAGATAGTTAATGAACTTAATAAGCTTCCACATGTGCACCCCTAGTGGTACGTAAAATGTCTAAACGGTATTCACACTCACGCCACACATTTTCCAACATTTGTGGGTTAACTGTTGCAATTGCATCCGCAGTGCGTTCTCGCAATGTCCTGATATCTGGAACAACTGTTGCATAAAACAAATCTTTAACATGACCCCAGAGAAAGAAATCCAGCGGGGTAATGTCTGGTGATCTTGGGGGCCATGGGATTGGCCCGTCCCTGCCAATCCATCGATTTGGAAATGTTGCATCGAGAGTTTCACGAACAACATGCGCCCAATGAAGGGGTGCCCTATCTTGTTGGAAGATGACAGTTGGCTCCTTGTCCTGCAGCTAGGGAATGGCGTAATTGGTGAGCATATCCAGGTACACAGTTGCGGAAACAGTTTCCAAAAGTTTTTCATCCACGACTTAATTAACTTCACATCAGGTGGATTCTTTCATACTTTGTTCTGAACCTTCGCTGAACACTGACAGGAGATTTTGTTTCTGCAAACCACACAACACATTGTGCCTTCTCTGTCACAGACGCCATCTTATCTGAACAGCTACTACAGCACTCGTAGCGGCGAATGCGGTTGACGAAACACACCAGCACAGAAACTCTATGCGTGTACGAGATCACCTGTAAAAAGAAAACGGATGTAAGATTCGTCATTAAAACATGAGAGCATACTGTTTTCAGGGTAAACATTTATGGACACCCTGTATATATATTGGAATTGAGGTGTTTCGAGGAAACGTAACTTGTCGTAGAAATAAGATGACCAGAAAAGTTTGAAACATTTTTATTGTTACCCCGACGTTGCGGGCTTTAACGAAACCTATTATTAAGACATTTTTAAGAGAGTTAAAAGACTAAATAATTATACTGCAAACGGTATGTTGACGACACGCTTTTTCCTTTTAACAAGGGCGAGGTTGAATTTTTCTTCCAATACATTTGTTGGGTCTACTGCTCTTGTTCACTGCAATTACGGAATGGTTTAGTATGTGTCCTATTAAAGTGTCACTGTGGTAGGGTATGGACAAATGGTAGTATGACCCCTGTATCCGTTGATCGTAGATCGAGTGCCAAGGAAACGAGATTCAGGCAGTGTCGAGACGTTCGCTCGTCAATTTTAAATTAATAAATAATAATAATAATAATAATATACAGCTTTTGTGGGGACCCTCATTTACATCAACTGAGAATGTACTCTCAGAGTTGAGGGTGACTGATCGAGTGTGACCTTCAAACTTTAGCGACAGCTTTCGTGGTGATTTAATTATTCAACACCTGGCCTTGTTTCCTCAGAGAACAACAAACACTTCCACCGGTCTATATAAAATAAAAACATCGTATCATACTCAGATTCCATACTATAAAACCTTTTTCCCCGTCGATGGGAAAGTGGTTAGCTGGATTGGAAACTGGCTGAAGAATAGGCGGCAGAGAGTTGTAATTAAAGGGTCTACTTCGGGTTGGGCTTCGGCCACTAGGGGGGTTCCTCAGGGTTCTGTTTTGGGGCCACTGTTGTTTATTATTTACATAAATGATATCGACGCTGGCATCGTCAGTAGGATCGCCAAGTTCGCTAATGACACCAAGCTTGGAGGCCAATGTTGAGACGCCCGAAGCGATCGAGCAACTGCGTGCGGACCTAGGTAGGATAGAAGAGTGGTTCGAAAAATGGCAAAAGCCGTTTAACTTGGGTAAATGCAAGGTCATGCACATTGGCTACACCAATCCCAAGTCGGACTGCTCCATGTTGGGGAGTAATATCGAGGTTACTGATTTGGAAAAGGACTTGGGTGTGCTAATTAGCAGTGACCTTAAGTTTACCAAACAGTGCATAGAGGTGGAAAAGAAAGCCCAGAAGCTGTTGGGTTATATCAGGAGGCAATTTCAGTTTCGGAACAAGAAGATTGTACTCTCTCTGTGTACAATTTCCTGGTTCGACCACACATGGAGTACGCTGCGCAGTTCTGGTCGTCCACCCTCAGGAAAGATATTGACAGGCTGGAGTGAGTCCAGGCGAGGGCCACAAAGTTAATCCCTTCCGTTAGGCATATGGGCTACAATCGACGCTTACACGCCCTGAATTTGTTTTCGCTGAAACCTCGGAGGCTGCGGGGTCAACTCATCGAGGTTTTGAAGCTCCTACACGGGTTCGACGATGGCGATTTTAGAAGCATGTTTAGTTTAAATGATAACTCAATTCGCAACAATGGTTAGAAGTTGGATTTCAAACGGTTAGCAATCGTGTGTATGAGAATTACTTTACCTATAAGATCTGTGACACGTGAAACAGGCTACCTTCAGAAGTGAACAGTTCCTCTGTGGATCAGTTCAAGAAAAGGTTAGACCGAATTTTGCACACTATTTGAGGATATGTGTTACTGTCTTCTGGGATGGCTGTTCGAGAAACTAGCTGTGACAATGTGTAGGAATTTTTCCCTGGCACCCGTTGCCATTGGTATCTCGTCGGTATGGGCAGCAAGGCCTTTTGAGGTACTTCTTTTCCTTGTAACTCCCTGTAACTCTCTCTCTCTCTCTCTCTCTCTCTCTCTCTCTCTCTCTCTCTCTCTCGTATTAATTAAGATAACATATTATATTATTTAAATTAACATCTTTCTGCATTATTATTAACGGCTGCCTACGGGTTCCATTCATTTCTGTACTCAATTCTGTTTCCAGTCTTTAACACGTGTTTATTTCTGCATTCATCATTTCTCCCTCTCCATCCGTTGTATTAATTAAAGTAACATGTTGTATTATTTAAAGTAAGTATCGTAAACCCAGACAAAATATGACAGGGCCAGCTAAACTGAAAGCTGAATGCTTTAAATGTGAAGTTCATCATTGGTGTGTCGACTTCCCCGAAGGTAATTTCAGCGACGTTACATCCTTGAATATATGTTTGTTTTGTAAACGTTGAAAAAGAAGGTGAAGCGCTAAAGAAATTAGTTAAAAAGCTTAAAGCTCGGGTCGTGGCACTGGAAATCCAACCCAGTGGACAAGACCAGAGTGAAAACACATCAGCAGATATAAACTCTAATGTTAAACATTTACAACAAAGCGTGGCCCGCTTGGAAAATACAGTGAGTATTCCGGAAAGTAGGACGAAGGAACATGAATTCCTAGGGGTCAAAAATAAAAGAGCCTCAAAACCAAAACACAAGGATTCAAAATTTGGTCGGTCTCGGAAAATTCGGTCGGTCTCGGAAAATTCGGTCGGTCTCGGAAAATTCGGTCGGTCTCGGAAAATTCGGTCGGTCTCGGAAATTTCATTCGGTCTCGGAAATTTCATTCGGTCTCGGAAATTTCATTCGGTCTCGGAAATTTCATTCGGTCTCGGAAATTTCGGTCTTGGAAATTTCGGTTAGGTCAAAAAAATTGCCCCGAACTAATAATGCCCTTGAAGCATTTCATTCCGCATTGAAATCATCAGTTACAAGCAGACTAAAATTTCACATTTGCAACGAGGAGACAAGCCAAGTAAAAAGAAAAAATATGAAACACTTGACTCACGCATCGAAATACTTGTGTAAAAGTATGTTGAAAGTGATAAAATTGCCGTCTTAAAATCTGTTGCTCATAGCTTAATTTCATTTTAACTTTTCTTTTCGAGTCTCAAGATTGAATCTTCCAAGACCGAATTCTCTGAGACCGAATCTTGTGTTTTACCCATTATTTAGGGTATCGTTTTTTAGTTTTAAGTTTTAAACAACAAAACAATTCCTTTAATAAATCTTTTCAAATTCTCGTTTATGTTTTCATTATACCTGGCAAATGTGATTTAAATATTTTTTGCTGTCTGAGCTCATAGATTTACTTCAATTTTCTGAGACCGAATTTTCTAAAACCGAATATTCCTAGCACCTTCAAAACCTATTACCCTATTACCGTAAAAAAAAAGGTTTTACTTATCAAGGGAACTTTTTCGGAACAAGACGTGTGACCAAGAGAAAACTCCGATATTTTCCAGGTGCCACGGGTGAGAAAATAAATAGGAAATTAATCAAAATTAATATCAATAATAAAAGTTGCCCCATCATTGTCATCATGTTGGTGGCAATGACGTTTTCCAGGGAGGGACAGGAGGGCAGACAGAGACCATTGTACAGTAAAAGAGTTCAAGATCCTAACAGACAAGGTTAGAGAAAAGAGAGATATGGGAATGGTTGTAGGGATTCTCCCACAAATGTGTGCTCGTGACTGTACCTTAAGTAAAGCCATCAGCATAAGTAAGAGAATTAAACTCATGTGTGAGGAAAAAGGCCTAAAATTTGTTGAATTTTGGCCTACATTCTTCTGAAACGAGGCATGCTTTGGCTCGGACGGGATACACTTTAATAAAAAGGGGGAAGTAGTAGTTTGGTGATTTACTGAACATAAATTTGTATAATCTTTTTAAACTAGGACCTCAGCAGTCGGTCCTCCTCCCACAGCAGTTAGTCCTCCCACAGCAGTTAGTCCTCCTCCCACAGCAGTTCATCCTACTCCCCCAATTGTTAATCCAGTAGCAGTCAGCCCTCTTCCACCAGCAGATATTCCTGTACCCCCAGCAGTCAGTCCTCCACCAGTAGTTTATCCTACTCCCCTAGTATTTGATTCACCTGTTTTGGGAAATGACTCAGGCCAGTTAGGAGAAACAACAACTTAAAATCTCTTAAAACTGTGCTTTTCAATGCTGGGTCAATTAAAAACAAACTAATGGAATTTATAGCGCTAGTCAAAACTGAGAACTTTGAATCCAGGATTCCGTTATTCCTATGATATCATTCTGAATCAAGCGACTTTGTAGGAGAATTTGAAGTGGCATGCTACAAAATGTTTCACAAAGATAGTAACGGAAGGGAAGGCGGCGGTGAACTTTTGTATGCTCGTGACTTCCTGCATCCTGTAAACAGTAATATTGTATCTGCTCATGAAATGTTGGGAATTAAAGAGATTAGTGAATAATAAGATTAGTGTAATTTTGGGTGATTTAATTGTGGTAATATAAATTGGGAAAACAAAACAGCTGATGCTGAGGGCTCAAGACTGTTGAAATTTGCGGATGATAATTTATTAAGTCAGTGGGTTGACGGTCCTACAAGGGGTAATAATAAATTGGACCTCATATTCACGAACGAAGATGACCTAGTCTCTAAACTGAATATTGGTGAAAATTTGGATGACAGCAATCACAATTTGATTAGGTTTGACCTTAGGGTTCGAATTAATACACGCGAAAAGACTCATGAAAGACTAGATTTCTCTAGAGCAAATTTCGAACGTTTCCGAACTAGTTTGGACATACTTGCAGTTCTAATAAGTGAGGATGTCACTGCCACCTGGGGCTCATATAGGGACAATTTAGAATATGACAGAACACTTTTATACCCACTAAAATAGTTTCCTTGTCAGCAAAATCACCGAAATGTTTTAACAACGAAATTAGCAATGCTATTACAGCAATTAATTGACAATATGAATAAATACAAATCGCTTGGTCCCGACTTATTTCTTCCAAAGGTATTGAAAGAGATTGCCACAATGTTGTTGACGACTTAGTAACCATATTCAAACAATTAATCGAGTTAAGGAAAGTTCCAAACGAGTTGAAGTTAGCAAATGTAACATCAATCTTTAAAAAGGGTGATAGGGAAAATCCTTGCAATTACCACCCGATGAGTTTAACGTGGCTTTAGGCAACATAGATCCTGTCTGACAAATCTGTTCGAGTTTTTCCATAATATGCATACTTTATACGATGCAAGTAGGGCAATAGATATAGTGCATCTCGACTTTAAAAAAGCCCTTGATAAAGACCCTCACGCGAGATTGATGGCTAAAATCATTTCCAACTGGATTGAGGATTGATTAAAAGATAGAAAGCAAAGAGTGGTAATAAATGGAGTGGCCTTTACGTTTTATCATCTATATCAGGGGTTCCCAAATTGTGTTCCGCGGAACACTTCTCACGGTATACAAGTGTTCCGCGGAACACCAATTTGGGAACCCCTGATCTATATTAACGATATAGACGCCGGGCTCTTAAGTACGAGTACAATTTTCAAATTTGCAGACGATACGAAATTAGGAAGTAGTGTAGGTACTGAGGAGGGCATAAGAACGCTTCAAAATGATTATGACACGTTCGGTGAATGGTCTGCTACTTGGCAGATGCCATTCAACTTGGACAAATGTAAAGTAATGCACATTGGTTATAAAACCCAAAGACCGATTACTCTCTCATGGGAAGGAACTTGAATGAGACCAATCTAGAGAAAGACTTAGGAGTCTACATCAGTAATGATTTCAAATCGTTGAAGCACTGTGCAGAAGTCGAAAAGGGGGGCGTTAAAAATATTAGGTTATATTGAAAGAAAGTTCCAGTTTCGGAAAAAGGAGCCTGTATTGTCTCTTTATAATTCACTTGTCAAACATCAACTCGAATATTCTGCGCAGTTTTGGTCTTCGTCCCCTAGGAAGGATATAGAAAGGTTAGAAAGAGTACGAGCAAGGGCTACAAAATTAATCCCTTTAATGAGAATGCAAAACTACCAACGGAGATTAGAGCACCTAAATCTGTTTACCCTAGATACCAGGAAGTTGCGCGGTCAGCTTATTCAAGTCTTCAAGGTGCTTAGTGGAACTGTCAGGGTAGCCTACATGAATTTATTCTCACTTAATGCCAATCCGATAAGAGAAATAATGGGTTTAAACTGAACACAGTTTTGGACCTCTGTCTGCGGCAATTTCTCTTCCTATAAAATAATTAATATCCGGAACTAACTTCCCTCAGAGGTTGTTTCAAGCCAAAGTGTAAATGTGTTTAAAAATAGGCTAGACAAAGTACAGAATACTCTCATGGTTTAAGACTAAAACAACGTATCTCTGCTGTGTCTATGTGTGCATGCGTAATTACAGAGCTATCTTATATATTCTCCACTCCTGAAAAATTTCCTTGGCTACTTTTCCAGAGTCAGGGTATTTTCTTCAACCTTTTTCCGTACCTGTCTCTGGCAGGGAGAAAGCGTAGGGTGCGGAGAGAGCCTTATACTTTTCAATCCAGTTTTCTACTGCTGCTAGAATATTTAAAAGAAAAATAAACTTGTTCAATGACAGGAACCTCTCACAGTGGATCGGAAGGTCTTTGAGGCTTCCTCTTGTCCTTGTAACTCCTTGTAACACGCTCTCTCTCTCTCTCTCTCTCTCTCTCTCTCTCTCTCTCTCTCTCCACCATATCATATATTTCATTTTTATGTAATTTTCAGGTATTTCTAAAAATGAGTTTTCCTTTCTTTTCTTTAATTACGAAACGTGCGTCGCAACTTTCAAAAACATGTTGAAGAGAAGTCATTTTGAAATAATTTTATCAAGATTTTTTTACTGAACTTTTAAAGGAAAAATTTTCAGTTTTAATTAAGCGGTCATTTTATTAAATAAATTTTAAAAGAAACTTTGGTTTTCTTAAAAGCAACTTTATTTTATACTCATATTAATTATTATTCACCGATGACGATGATGCCTAATGCAGGCATTTAATTATCGTATTAAGAGCCCTCTCTTCTTGCTGAAGAGATGCAGTAGCATGTCCTCAAAAAGGTAAAATGCAATGCAATTGCATGCAACATTGCATGCAACATGATGAGTGTGTTTTCAATCACCCCAACCCTCCAAGAGGGTTTGGGGTTATACAACATTACACCCCTCAAATATACAGTATATATATATATATATATATATATATATATATATATATATATATAATATATATATATACATACATATATATATATATATATATATATATCTGTGTGTGCGTTTAATCTCCAACCAGAAAAGTATATGAAATGTACGGGGCTCCAATAAACCTTGGCCCCCCCTGCCCATGGCCTAAACCATTAGAGGTACAGTAAAACTAAACATACCTTACAAAAGAGAATTTAATCATGCATTTAATGAGAAACAATTAAAACTTGGTGTTCCCGCCAGTGGCTTCCAAGACAGCCTGAATTCGCTTTGGG
>JAJOZX010002481.1:600000-662064 GCA_023014485.1 Bathynomus jamesi
AGAGTGGGTATTAATGAATAAGAAGTACAACTACGGGTTCCAATCCTGTTATATGCAGTGTGGATGCATAATCTAGTGTCGAGGGTGAGATGGAAGACAATCATAATTAATTATAATAACTTCTATAACAAATGGAAAATGGATACGACTAAACCATAGAAATGGTAGATCGTAGGGTTGTGACACAAACAAAAATAGAAAGCTACAAATAAAATTTTTATCCAAACTCGCGTTAAGCGATTTTGGTTCTTATGTAAAAATGAATATTGATTATTCATTGTTCATTTTTACATTGCTCTCCCCTTCAAAATGTTATGTATACAATAATATAATAGAGTACAATTAATACAATAGAATTAAGAGAATAACATCCTAACTAATTCAAGTTAAATGACGAATTTTTCTTTACATTACAAGTTTTATACAGAACAAGTGACTTCGGGTGGTTGGGTACAACGCAGAGTAATCAAATTTTTAACAAGACACTCGCTTAGAGTGCTATTATAAAATATAAAAATTCAAAGATTAAAACTTTAATTTGATGCAAACAGAATAAAAGGATTAATACGTTAATTTAGACAAACAATTAAGTTAGACAAAGAATGATATAGTTAATTTTTTGAACAAAATTTGATTTTTCTGTGGGGAAAATTACATGCATAATGAATAGTAGGTAAAAGGGAAAAATATAAATTATTTTCCAAAGTTACCCTCATCGTACAGTCTATAATTAATTTTATTGACTATTGTAGGTAAAAAAACGAATTACGTAATGGATGATGTATAGACCTGTGGTCTAGTGTGTATTTTTGCGTATTAGGTACAAAGTGTGTATCTTACAATTTTGAGGGACAGATTAGCTGAGAGGATTGTTAAATTAACTGAATAAATGCCTGAGCAAAAATTTATATATAGCAAGCAAAAATGCTTAAGACTATATAAATAGCAGAGTTAGCACTTACACGCAATGAAATAGTTTATTGTGATATCCAATGATTTTAGCATAAGGTTTGTCTATATAGTATATATAGTGTGCATACATGCGTGTGTATGTGTAGGGATTTTTGAATTAACAAAGTTTTAAAAATAATGTCTAATAATTTAAGATGGGTTTAGGGTTATAAAATCTTTTAAGTTTAAGTCAATTATTGTTAAAATCTAATTACAGGTAGTATTAATGATGGTGTATGCATATGAGTTTCATGTGAAAGTGGCTTGAAGTACGGAAAGAAAATGAATTCGAATATGTATCAAAAGTAATAGAATTCAAGCTAGGATTATCGATTTTACGTAATTAAATCAGTTACACATATATTAACGTAATGAAAAAAACCTACTTAGAGGAACTTACAATTAATAAAAGTAAATCTCACGGTATCAAAATTGAATTTCGACACACAATTAATTAAATTCGACTACGACAATTACTCAGTATTAATCGAATAAAAAATATAAAAAATATAAAAATTGAAAATAGAAATCAATTATAAACTAAACTATAATGAACTAAACATATACTGTAATATTCTTAAAAAAAAACAAAAAAACCTAAATTGAGGTTGTTCCATCGTACCAAAGAGGAATTAAGTATGGTTGAACCATTTCTCTGGTTGACACGGTTCAACCGGGGTTCGGGTGTTAAAATAAAAAAAATAGAAAAAACAAAGTTTGGAGTACTACATTCGGGGGAATTGAGTGAATAAGCAGGGGGTATAAGTCTGAAATTGACAATTACGTCTTTTCGTGAGCACTTTGCTCTTCTTTTTTTTTTAAAAAAGATTGCTTGTCACACTACTTAGAACAAAAATTAAAAGAGTTGAAACAGAATGGAGGGACGGCATGTTCCTCATATACATTACAATAATTATCCAAATCGTTACAACCTTTGTAAAAACGGTTTTCGTTGCAAACAATAAAATATGTCATTTTACCTATATATTTATATACGCAACAATGGCATTAAAAAGAAAAGACAAATCGGTCAATTTCCTTCTTACAAACAAAAAAAATGATTAAACTAAAGACGCAAACCGGTCAATTCAGGTTGAATTTAATTTTCTTTTACAACAAAAAAAAAGGTTGAATTAAATTCTCTTAAACAACAAAAAAAAGGTTGAATTAAATTCTTAAATTAAATTTTCTTAAATTAAATTCTCTTAAATTACAAAGAGAAAGTTGAATTCAATTGACTGCATTGAAATGACTGGGGACTTGAAAACTGACTGAGACTTGAAACTTGAAAACTGACAGACTTGAAACTTGAAACTGACTGACTTGAACTCTATCAAGTATCTTGAAACTGAAACGGTCTAACTTGAACTCTATCAAGTATCTTGAAACTGAAACTGTCTAACTTGAACTCTATCAAGTATCTTAAAACTGAAACTGCCTAACTTGAACTCTATCAAGTATCTTGAAAGTGAAACTGTCTAACTTGAACTCTATCAAGTATCTTGAAATTGAAACTGTCGAACTTGAACTCTATCAAGTATCTTGAAACTGAAACTGCCTAACTTGAACTCTATCAAGTATCTTGAAACTGAAACTGTCTAACTTGAACTCTATCAAGTATCTTAAAACTGAAACTGCCTAACTTGAACCTATCAAGTATCTTGAAAGTGAAACTGTCTAACTTGAACTCTATCAAGTATCTTGAAATTGAAACTGTCTAACTTGAACTCTATCAAGTATCTTGAAACTGAAACTGTCTAAAATTGACTGCACTTGAACTCTATCAAGTGGAGTCTACTGAAAACGAAACTGACTTGCACTTGAACTGCTATCAAGTGAAGATTAACTGAAAACGGAAAATGACTGGCCAAAGATTGGCCACTTGTTAAAATCCTCTTCTTAAAATATTCTTCTAATCTTGGTAGTAGGGTCGCCAAATGTTTATCCTGGCTATAGGGTCGCCAGTTGTTAAGATCCTCTTCTTCTATGTGTTTATGGGTTGATTCGGTTTCAACGGGGCGTTCTTGTTTGGAGGCAGCAACGGATATTTCTTCTATAAAACACTAATTCTTTTCGGTCGCTTTATGGGGTCGACAGTTGTTAATTCTTCTCTTTTTATAATACTCTGATACTTTCTCTGATACTAAAATTATCGACTTTTCCTTTATAACTTATCGACTTTACTGACTAAGTTCTGAAGATAGCCCAACTCGAGGGGGAAAATAAAAAGTTTCTCTTACTGTAATTTACTTCTTAAAAATGTACAGCTAATGGTCTGAATTTTACAGGGATAGAGGTTCGGCCTCTTTCGACCATGGCTCAGGCCGGAATCTAAAAAGTTAAGGAGGCAAGGGGCCTCTGCCCCCTCCCCGCAGCGAGGCTGCTAACAAGGGAGTCTCGTAGTAGTGACCAAAGAAGAGTCTCGTAATGATGTGAAGTTCATTTTACAAATACATATATAATATAAGCCTAAATGTTGGGGGAACGCAGTTGAAGGTTAAGTTCCTCCCTTTCAAACACATGATCAGATGTTTGAAAGATTCCAAATAAAAATTTAAAAAAATAAAAAAACTAATCGTATTTTTTTTGCCGAGTCTTCATTTCTGAAGGCGATATCATTTCGTAGTAGTACATAAGTACAATTTAAGTACATGACTGAGTATGTATTAATTTTGGTTCATTACAATTAAGATTACAATTACCAATTAATTCATATTCACTTATTGTTTAATTACACTTCCATTTAAAGTACATTCTTACATTATATATTAAATCATTACATTTAATTACAGTTTCAATGAAGTACATTACAAGTTGTTATTAATTACAGTTTCATTAAAGTACATTACGTTATATTAAATTAAAGTATTACAGTTAATTACAATTAAACAGTTACTATAACTTTGTTTTGTTTTTTTACAGTGTTTCATATTAATAGACAATTAAGATTTTAGAAATATAATACAAAGTACATGGGCACACGGTATGGATTTATATACAACATAATATGTTATAATATGTTATAACATGTTATAAATTTGAAATCAGAGCGAGAGGAGATATTTATCTTAGAAGCGTTCGATTTTGCTGTCATTAGCGAATTCGACCACTTACCTAAGCAATTATGAATATCTTGTGAGGGGTGAACGTACTTGAAGAAAAATAATAAAAAATACATGTGGACGTATTTACATGTACGTAACACAATAGGTTGTGTGCGTTATATAGACACGCGTAAAATATGGACTGATTGGTTGATAGGTAGCAGTAGACAATAGGTAGGAAACAACATAAATAATGATGTATAGAGAATGAAGTTTGAAGTTTTTTTTTATTATTATTAATAAAGAATTTACCATACATTGAATACGGAAGACGTCGAATACTAAGCACGTGATTCAGTGTACAAGGTATCGGAAACGTAAAGTGAATGGAGTTATTTTATGACGTCATAGTGTATAAGTCATTATTAGAAAAGATGAATTAGAGAAATACAGTAATGAATAAAGAAGTACAAATCATTATTAGGAAGATTTACAAGAACGAATCAGAGACAAAGAGTGGGTATTAATGACTAAGAAGTACAACTACGGGTTCCAATCCTGTTATATGCAATGTGTATGCATAATCTAGGGTCGAGGGTGAGATGGAAGACAATCATAATTAATTATAATAACTTCTATAACAAATGGAAAATGGATACGACTAAACCATAGAAATGGTAGATCGTAGGGTTGTGACACAAACAAAAATAGAAAGCTACAAATAAAATTTTTATCCAAACTCGCGTGAAGCGATTTTGGTTCTTATGTAAAAATGAATATGATTATTCATTGTTTATTTTTACATTGCTCTCCCCTTTAAAATGTTATTATACAATAATATAATAGAGTACAATTAATACAATAGAATTAAGAGAATAAACATCCTAACTAATTCAAGTTAAATGACGAATTTTTCTTTACATTACAAGTTTTATACAGAACAAGTGACTTCGGGTGGTTGGGTACAACGCAGAGTAATCAAATTTTTAACAAGACACTCGCTTAGAGTGCTATTATAAAATATAAAAATTCAAAGATTAAAACTTTAATTTGATGCAAACAGAATAAAAGGATTAATACGTTAATTTAGACAAACAATTAAGTTAGACAAAGAATGATATAGTTCATTTTTTGAACAAAATTTGATTTTTCTGTGGGGAAAATTACATGCATAATGAATAGTAGGTAAAAGGGAAAAATATAAATTATTTTCCAAAGTTACCCTCATCGTACAGTCTATAATTAATTTTATTGACTATTGTAGGTAAAAAAACGAATTACGTAATGGATGATGTATAGACCTGTGGTCTAGTGTGTATTTGTGCGTATTAGGTACAAAGTGTGTATCTTACAATTTTGAGGGACAGATTAGCTGAGAGGATTGTTAAATTAACTGAATAAATGCCTGAGCAAAAATTTATATATAGCAAGCAAAAATGCTTAAGACTATATAAATAGCAGAGTTAGCACTTACACGCAATGAAAGAGTTTATTGTGATATCCAATGATTTTAGCATAAGGTTTGTCTATATAGTATATATAGTGTGCATACATGCGTGTGTATGTGTAGGGATTTTGAATTAACAAAATTTTAAAAATAATGTCTAATAATTTAAGATGGGTTTTAGGGTTATAAAATCTTTTAAGTTTAAGTCAATTATTGTTAAAATCTAATTACAGGTAGTATTAATGATGGTGTATGCATATGAGTTTCATGTGAAAGTGGCTTGAAGTACGGAAAGAAAATGAATTCGAATATGTATCAAAAGTAATAGAATTCAACTAGGATTATCGATTTTACGTAATTAAATCAGTTACACATATATTAAGGTAATGAAAAAAACGTACTTAGAGGAACTTACAATTAATAAAAGTAAATCTCACGGTATCAAAATTGAATTTCGACACACAATTAATTAAATTCGACTACGACAATTACTCAGTATTAATCGAATAAAAAATATAAAAAATATAAAAATTGAAAATAGAAATCAATTATAAACTAAACTATAATGAACTAAACATATACTGTAATATTCTTAAAAAAAAAAAAAAAACCTAAATTGAGGTTGTTCCATCGTACCAAAGAGGAATTAAGTATGGTTGAACCATTTCTCTGGTTGACACGGTTCAACCGGGGTTCGGGTGTTAAAATAAAATAAAAATAGAAAAAACAAAGTTTGGAGTACTACATTCGGGGGAATTGAGTGAATAAGCAGGGGTATAAGTCTGAAATTGAAAATTACGTCTTTTCGTGAGCACTTTGCTCTTCTTTTTTTTTAAAAAAAGATGCTTGTCACACTACTTAGAACAAAAATTAAAGAGTTGAAACAGAATGGAGGGACGGCATGTTCCTCATATACATTACAATATTATCCAAATCGTTACAACCTTTGTAAAAACGGTTTTCGTTGCAAACAATAAAATATGTCATTTTACCTATATATTTATATACGCAACAATGGCATTAAAAAGAAAGACAAATCGGTCAATTTCCTTCTTACACAAACAAAAAAATGATTAAACTAAAGACGCAACCGGTCAATTCAGGTTGAATTTATTTTCTTTTACAACAAAAAAAAGGTTGAATTAAATTCTCTTAAACAACAAAAAAAAGGTTGAATTATATTCTTAAATTAAATTTTCTTAAATTAAATTCTCTTAAATTACAAAGAGAAAGTTGAATTCAATTGACTGCATGAAATGACTGGGGATTGAAAACTGACTGAGACTTGAAACTTGAAAACTGACAGACTTGAAACTTGAAACTGACTGACTTGAACTCTATCAAGTATCTTGAAACTGAAACGGTCTAACTTGAACTCTATCAAGTATCTTGAAACTGAAACTGTCTAACTTGAACTCTATCAAGTATCTTAAAACTGAAACTGCCTAACTTGAACTCTATCAAGTATCTTGAAAGTGAAACTGTCTAACTTGAACTCTATCAAGTATCTTGAAATTGAAACTGTCGAACTTGAACTCTATCAAGTATCTTGAAACTGAAACTGCCTAACTTGAACTCTATCAAGTATCTTGAAACTGAAACTGTCTAACTTGAACTCTATCAAGTATCTTAAAACTGAAACTGCCTAACTTGAACCCTATCAAGTATCTTGAAAGTGAAACTGTCTAACTTGAACTCTATCAAGTATCTTGAAATTGAAACTGTCTAACTTGAACTCTATCAAGTATCTTGAAACTGAAACTGTCTAAAATTGACTGCACTTGAACTCTATCAAGTGGAGTCTACTGAAAACGAAACTGACTTGCACTTGAACTGCTATCAAGTGAAGATTAACTGAAAACGGAAAATGACTGGCCAAAGATTGGCCACTTGTTAAAATCCTCTTCTTAAAATATTCTTCTAATCTTGGTAGTAGGGTCGCCAAATGTTTATCCTGGCTATAGGGTCGCCAGTTGTTAAGATCCTCTTCTTCTATGTGTTTATGGGTTGATTCGGTTTCAACGGGGCGTTCTTGTTTGGAGGCAGCAACGGATATTTCTTCTATAAAACACTAATTCTTTCGGTCGCTTTATGGGGTCGACAGTTGTTAATTCTTCTCTTTTTATAATACTCTGATACTTTCTCTGATACTAAAATTATCGACTTTTCCTTTATAACTTATCGACTTTACTGACTAAGTTCTGAAGATAGCCCAACTCGAGGGGGAAAATAAAAGTTTCTCTTACTGTAATTTACTTCTTAAAAATGTACAGCTAATGGTCTGAATTTTACAGGGATAGAGTTCGGCCTCTTTCGACCATGGCTCAGGCCGGAATCTAAAAAGTTAAGGAGGCAAGGGGCCTCTGCCCCCTCCCCGCAGCGAGGCTGCTAACAAGGGAGTCTCGTAGTAGTGACCAAAGAAGAGTCTCGTAATGATGTGAAGTTCATTTTACAAATACATATATAATATAAGCCTAAATGTTGGGGGAACGCAGTTGAAGGTTAAGTTCCTCCCTTTCAAACACATGATCAGATGTTTGAAAGATTCCAAATAAAAATTTAAAAAATAAAAAAACTAATCGTATTTTTTTTGCCGAGTCTTCATTTCTGAAGGCGATATCATTTCGTAGTAGTACATAAGTACAATTTAAGTACATGACTGAGTATGTATTAATTTTGGTTCATTACAATTAAGATTACAATTACCAATTAATTCATATTCACTTATTGTTTAATTACACTTCCATTTAAAGTACATTCTTACATTATATATTAAATCATTACATTTAATTACAGTTTCAATGAAGTACATTACAAGTTGTTATTAATTACAGTTTCATTAAAGTACATTACGTTATATTAAATTAAAGTATTACAGTTAATTACAATTAAACAGTTACTATAACTTTGTTTTGTTTTTTACAGTGTTTCATATTAATAGACAATTAAGATTTTAGAAATATAATACAAAGTACATGGGCACACGGTATGGATTTATATACAACATAATATGTTATAATATGTTATAACATGTTATAAATTTGAAATCAGAGCGAGAGGAGATATTTATCTTAGAAGCGTTCGATTTTGCTGTCATTAGCGAATTCGACCACTTACCTAAGCAATTATGAATATCTTGTGAGGGGTGAACGTACTTGAAGAAAAATAATAAAAAATACATGTGGACGTATTTTACATGTACGTAACACAATAGGTTGTGTGCGTTATATAGACACGCGTAAAATATGGACTGATTGGTTGATAGGTAGCAGTAGACAATAGGTAGGAAACAACATAAATAATGATGTATAGAGAATGAAGTTTGAAGTTTTTTTTATTATTATTAATAAAGAATTTACCATACATTGAATACGGAAGACGTCGAAATACTAAGCACGTGATTCAGTGTACAAGGTATCGGAAACGTAAAGTGAATGGAGTTATTTTATGACGTCATAGTGTATAAGTCATTATTAGAAAAGATGAATTAGAGAAATACAGTAATGAATAAAGAAGTACAAATCATTATTAGGAAGATTTACAAGAACGAATCAGAGACAAAGAGTGGGTATTAATGACTAAGAAGTACAACTACGGGTTCCAATCCTGTTATATGCAATGTGTATGCATAATCTAGGGTCGAGGGTGAGATGGAAGACAATCATAATTAATTATAATAACTTCTATAACAAATGGAAAATGGATACGACTAAACCATAGAAATGGTAGATCGTAGGGTTGTGACACAAACAAAAATAGAAAGCTACAAATAAAATTTTTATCCAAACTCGCGTGAAGCGATTTTGGTTCTTATGTAAAAATGAATATTGATTATTCATTGTTTATTTTTACATTGCTCTCCCCTTTAAAATGTTACTTATACAATAATATAATAGAGTACAATTAATACAATAGAATTAAGAGAATAACATCCTAACTAATTCAAGTTAAATGACGAATTTTTCTTTACATTACAAGTTTTATACAGAACAAGTGACTTCGGGTGGTTGGGTACAACGCAGAGTAATCAAATTTTTAACAAGACACTCGCTTAGAGTGCTATTATAAAATATAAAAATTCAAAGATTAAAACTTTAATTTGATGCAAACAGAATAAAAGGATTAATACGTTAATTTAGACAAACAATTAAGTTAGACAAAGAATGATATAGTTCATTTTTTGAACAAAATTTGATTTTTCTGTGGGGAAAATTACATGCATAATGAATAGTAGGTAAAGGGAAAAATATAAATTATTTTCCAAAGTTACCCTCATCGTACAGTCTATAATTAATTTTATTGACTATTGTAGGTAAAAAAACGAATTACGTAATGGATGATGTATAGACCTGTGGTCTAGTGTGTATTTGTGCGTATTAGGTACAAAGTGTGTATCTTACAATTTTGAGGGACAGATTAGCTGAGAGGATTGTTAAATTAACTGAATAATGCCTGAGCAAAAATTTATATATAGCAAGCAAAAATGCTTAAGACTATATAAATAGCAGAGTTAGCACTTACACGCAATGAAAGAGTTTATTGTGATATCCAATGATTTTAGCATAAGGTTTGTCTATATAGTATATATAGTGTGCATACATGCGTGTGTATGTGTAGGGATTTTGAATTAACAAAATTTTAAAAATAATGTCTAATAATTTAAGATGGGTTTAGGGTTATAAAATCTTTTAAGTTTAAGTCAATTATTGTTAAAATCTAATTACAGTAGTATTAATGATGGTGTATGCATATGAGTTTCATGTGAAAGTGGCTTGAAGTACGGAAAGAAAATGAATTCGAATATGTATCAAAAGTATAGAATTCAACTAGGATTATCGATTTTACGTAATTAAATCAGTTACACATATATTAAGGTAATGAAAAAACGTACTTAGAGGAACTTACAATTAATAAAAGTAAATCTCACGGTATCAAAATTGAATTTCGACACACAATTAATTAAATTCGACTACGACAATTACTCAGTATTAATCGAATAAAAAAATATAAAAAATATAAAAATTGAAAATAGAAATCAATTATAAACTAAACTATAATGAACTAAACATATACTGTAATATTCTTAAAAAAAAAAAAAAACCTAAATTGAGGTTGTTCCATCGTACCAAAGAGGAATTAAGTATGGTTGAACCATTTCTCTGGTTGACACGGTTCAACCGGGGTTCGGGTGTTAAAATAAAATAAAAATAGAAAAAACAAAGTTTGGAGTACTACATTCGGGGGAATTGAGTGAATAAGCAGGGGGTATAAGTCTGAAATTGAAAATTACGTCTTTTCGTGAGCACTTTGCTCTTCTTTTTTTTTAAAAAAAGATTGCTTGTCACACTACTTAGAACAAAAATTAAAAGAGTTGAAACAGAATGGAGGGACGGCATGTTCCTCATATACATTACAATAATTATCCAAATCGTTACAACCTTTGTAAAAACGGTTTTGGTTGCAAACAATAAAATATGTCATTTTACCTATATATTTATATACGCAACAATAGCATTAAAAAGAAAAGACAAATCGGTCAATTTCCTTCTTACAAAAAAAAAAAAAGTTAAACTAAAGACGCAAACCAAACCGGTCAATTCAGGTTGAATTTAATTTTCTTTTACAACAAAAAAAAAGGTTGAATTAAATTCTCTTAAACAACAAAAAAAAGGTTGAATTAAATTCTTAAATTACATTTTCTTAAATTAAATTCTCTTAAATTACAAAGAAAAAGTTGAATTCAATTGACTGCATTGAAATGACTGGGGACTTGAAAACTAACTGAGACTTGAAACTTGAAAACTGACTGAGACTTGAAACTTGAAAACTGACAGACTTGAAACTTGAAACTGACTGACTTGAACTCTATCAAGTATCTTGAAACTGAAACTGTCTAACTTGAACTCTATCAAGTATCTTGAAACTGAAACTGTCTAACTTGAACTCTATCAAGTATCTTGAAACTGAAACTGTCGAACTTGAACTCTATCAAGTATCTTGAAACTGAAACTGCCTAACTTGAACTCTATCAAGTATCTTGAAAGTGAAACTGTCTAACTTGAACTCTATCAAGTATCTTGAAATTGAAACTGTCTAACTTGAACTCTATCAAGTATCTTGAAACTGAAACTGTCTAAAATTGACTGCACTTGAACTCTATCAAGTGGAGTCTACTGAAAACGAAACTGACTTGCACTTGAACTGCTATCAAGTGAAGATTAACTGAAAACGGGAAATGACTGGCCAAAGATTGGCCACTTGTTAAAATCCTCTTCTTAAAATATTCTTCTAATCTTGGTAGTAGGGTCGCCAAATGTTTATCCTGGCTATAGGGTCGACAGTTGTTAAGATCCTCTTCTTCTATGTGTTTATGGGTTGATTCGGTTTCAACGGGGCGTTCTTGTTTGGAGGCAGCAACGGATATTTCTTCTATAAAACACTAATTCTTTTCGGTCTCTTTATGGGGTCGACAGTTGTTAATTCTTCTCTTTTTATAATACTCTGATACTTTCTCTGATACTAAAATTATCGACTTTTCCTTTATAACTTATCGACTTTACTGACTAAGTTCTTCTGAAGATAGCCCAACTCGAGGGGGAAAATAAAAAGTTTCTCTTACTGTAATTTACTTCTTAAAAATGTACAGCTAGTGGTCTGAATTTTACAGGGATAGAGGTTCGACCTCTTTCGACCATGGCTCAGGCCGGAATCTAAAAAGTTAAGGAGGCAAGGGGCCTCTGCCCCCTCCCCGCAGCGAGGCTGCTAACAAGGGAGTCTCGTAGTAGTGACCAAAGAAGAGTCTCGTAATGAAGTGAAGTTCATTTTACAAATACATGTATAATATAAGCCTAAATGTTGGGGGAAGGCAGTTGAAGGTCAAGTTCCCCCCTTTTAAACACATGATCAGATGTTTGAAAGATTCCAAATAAAAATTTTAAAAAATAAAAAAACTAATCGTATTTTTTTTTGCCGAGTCTTCATTTCTGAAGGCGATATCATTTCGTAGTAGTACATAAGTACAATTTAAGTACATGACTGAGTATGTATTAAGTTTGGTTTATTACAATTACGATTACAATTACCAATTAATTCATATTCACTTATTGTTTAATTACACTTCCATTTAAAGTACATTCTTACATTATATATTAAATCATTACATTTAATTACAGTTTCAATGAAGTACATTACAAGTTGTTATTAATTACAGTTTCATTAAAGTATATTACGTTATATTAAATTAAAGTATTACAGTTAATTACAATTAAACAGTTACTATAACTTTGTTTTGTTTTTTTACAGTGTTTCATATTAATAGACAATTAAGATTTTAGAAATATAATACAAAGTACATGGGCACATACGGTATGGATTTATATACAACATAATATGTTATAATATGTTATAACATGTTACAAATTTGAAATTAGAGCGAGAGGAGATATTTATCTTAGAAGCGTTCGATTGTGCTGTCATTAGCGAATTCGACCACTTACCTAAGCAATTATGAATATCTTGTGAGGGGTGAACGTACTTGAAGAAAAATAATAAAAAAATACATGTGGACGTATTTTACATGTACGTAACACAAAAGGTTGTGTGCGTAATATAGACACGCGTAAAATATGGACTGATAGGTTGATAGGTAGCAGTAGACAATAGGTAGGAAACAACATAAATAATGATGTATAGAGAATGAAGTTTTTTTTTATTATTATTATTAAAGAATTTACCATACATTGAGTACGGAAGATGTCCAAATACTAAGCACGTGATTCAGTGTACAAGATATGGGAAACGTAAAGTGAATGGAGTTATTTTATGACGTCATAGTGTATAAGTCATTATTAGAAAAGATGAATTAGAGAAATACAGTAATGAATAAAGAAGTACAAATCATTATTAAGAAGATTTACAAGAACGAATTAGAGACAAAGAGTGGGTATTAATGACTACGAAGTACAACTACGGGTTCCAATCCTGTTATATGCAATGTGTATGCATAATCTAGGGTCGAGGGTGAGATGGAAGACAATCATAATTAATTATAATAACTTCTATAACAAATGGAAAATGGATACGACTAAACCATAGAAATGGTAGATCGTAGGGTTGTGACACAAACAAAAATAGAAAGCTACAAATAAAATTTATATCCAAACTCGCGTGAAGCGGTTTTGGTTCTTATGTAAAAATGAATATTGATTATCACTGGGGAACAAATTTTAACTTTTTGTCTATTGAATTAGATTTGACAGTTAGTTCTAGGTAATTTGGGTGCGCTGAGCACGAATTTGTACTTGGTTTTGCTCTATCAGGTCCTGATTTTGCTCAACACCCCTCCTCTTTCGTCGTATTCATAAAAAGGTTTTTTCTCAATACTCGCTAAGTCTTTTTGCAGTTACACATTATGCAACTAGGTTTTTATCTAGGTATTTGTACCTATTGTTATGGTATTGTTGTATTATGTATATTTTTATATGTAACACCCTAAAAATATTTTTAATTTTGTCATTTTTAACCCATTTTAATATTAGTAAATTAAGCTAAAAATATCATAGAATTCTAAAATTTTCTCGAGCGTTCCTGTTCTCTGTAGAGTATTCTAGAGGACAACTAAAAATATAAAAGCGACTCGTTTCCAGAGTTAATCAGTCAATTCAATCAGTCAGTCAGTCAGTCAGTCGAGTTAGTTAATTAAGTTTGGGCATTAACATAATTTTGAATTGGCATATGATTTAGTGAGTAATTTTGTCATCGTGATTTAATTAGACGTAATTTATATTGTACCTACTCATCCGTGTTTCTAGTTTAATTTCATAGATTGTAAGTACCTATTTCATAATAAGTACCTATTTAAACTAATTTTTGTGTTTATATTTCAGATTTTCTTATTTATATGAATTAAGGGCTTTAAATACCTTTACAAATTGGCAGAACAATCAAGCAATATGTCATCAAGCACTAGAAAGTTCAAATGCAAAAACAACCCTGATTCCTTCTGTTATACAGTATATGTGGAAATTTTACACTTCCACATCAACGAGCAAATATAACTGACTTCGTAAAAGAGCTTACTTAGCTTATTTTGGCATAAAACTGGGGACCAAGATAATCGTGGGCTCCACATAAAGCCTGCACATATGCATTGAAAGACTGCGACATTGGACGAAGGGTTCGGATTCAAAATACCTTTTGGAGTTCCGATGGTAAGTTTATGATTTCATAAAACTACGTAATTTAATCACTAGTATACTGTAACTTACCTAAATGTAATTGTAACTAGGTACATAAACAAAAATTTACAGAAAATGTTTATAAGAATCTCAAATATTGCATAAGGTTGAAACACACAGAAATGTTAAATGTTTGGGTGATAACTTTTGATAAAATTCATAAAAACAAGTCTCTCGTCGCTTTTGTTAACGCTTTACAATTTTTTTTCCATATCAGGTGTGGCGAGAGCCTACTAACCACGAGACCGATTGCTACCTTTGCTTTGTCAAGACTTCGGGCTTCACTAAGAAAAATAAACTGTATCGAGTACCTAAATTTCGACACCGCGATACGACCTGTGCTACATTCAAATGAGATCCCCATTCCAAAATTTAAGGGTCTGCCAACTCAGGAATTAGTTGAAGATGTTCCTGAAAATATTGTTATGCACTTTGAGGAGTCAGACACCGATTTTGACCCCAGCGTATTTGAAAGTCAAAACGATCCGCAAAAGTTTAACCAGGCCGAGTTGAATGATCTTGTAAGGGATCTAAATTTGCCAAAAAAGGCTGCGGAAATTTTAGCTTCAAGACTTAAAGAGAAAACTTGCTTACTTCAAACACATACATTTCATTTTACAGAAAAAGAGAAGAAGAACTTGTTAAATATTTTAGAACAGAGGATAGTTTAGTATATTGCTGCGACATAGTTGGTTTGTTAAAGAAGATGGGGGTTGAGTCTTACGATGCAAATGATTGGCGCTTGTTTTTAGACAGTTCGAAAAGAAGTCTTAAGTATGTGTTGTTGCATAATGACAATCTATACGGCTCGATACCGATTGGGCACTCAACAAAATTAAAAGAAAAGTATGAACATATAGAAAAGGTTTTAAATCTTATCAAATATAGGGAGCACGAGTGGATCATATGTGTTGACTTAAAAATGGTTAATTTTCTGCTAGGACAACAAGGAGGGTATACTAAATATCCCTGCTTCCTTTGCTTATGGGACAGCAGAGCCAAGGAAGAACATTATTTCAAACAATCTGGCCAGCACGAACATCACTTACTGTCGGAGAAAAAAACGTAATTAATCCACCTTTAGTGAGCAGAGATAAAATCATATTTCCTCCTCTGCATATAAAACTAGGCCTCATTAAACAATATGTAAAAGCTTTAGATACGAACGGCGAGTGTTTCAAATACATAACTTCAAAATTTCCAAGTTTAAGTTATGAAAAAATCAAGGCGGGAATTTTCGACGGTCCACAAATAAGAACAATGATTAAAGACAGCAATTTTCCTAATGTCATGAATGAACGCGAAAAAAATGGCTGGTTCTCATTCGTGGACTTGATAGAAAACTTTTTAGGAAATTATAGGGCAGATAACTACGAAGAAATCGTAAAAAAACTTTTAAGGGACTACAAAGGGTTAGGTTGCAATATGAGCATAAAAATGCATTTTTTGAATAGCCATCTTGACCAATTTCCAAGTAATTTAGGTGATGTAAGTGACGAACAAGGGAGAGATTCCACCAAGATATAAAAATTATGGAGGAACGGTACCAAGGCCGCTGGGATTCCCACATGATGGCTGATTACTGCTGGTGCTTGAAAAGAGACCTGCCATCAACAAGCAAATACGCTAGAAAGTCTTACAAAAGAAAATTTTTGCCACAGTGAAAGCTTCATATCTGTTTGTTTTTTTATTTTAAGTCATTTATATCGTTATAATGTAATTTTACTGTAGTTTGAACTGCTTGTATTCATGAAACTTGAAAAAAAAATTTAACACGACTTAATTTTTTAGTCCTAATTTGAAAAATCTGGAAAATGGCACATAGGCTGTCGACAAGAATCAGGACCTGATAGAGCCAAACCGAGTTGAAATTCGTATTCAGCGCACCCAAATTACCTAGAATCAAGTGTCAGATATCATTCAGTAAAATACGTGTTGCCCAGTGTTATTCATTGTTCATTTTTACATATATATATATATATATATATATATATATATATATATATATATGTATATATACATATACATATATATATATATCCCCGCAAGGAGGTTCTAAGCTCGTGCTCTTGAGTGCTCTTTTTGCTCGTTTGTACGTGCTTGTTCCTGGAGGTTTCACGTGCGCCCTCCCGGCCCTAGCACCCAAGGATGATGGGGCTCGACCCTGCAGTCCTTGTCATCCTTGGTCTTTTTCCATTTCGACTGTCCCCTCTACCCTTTCTTTTTCCTCTTTCTTTCCTCTCACTTTTTCTTTGTTTTTCCGGCCGAGATATGCCCTTTTAAATAGAGGCGAATCGGTTCTTCCCGAACTTTTAATATATATATATATATATACTAGGGTGTGTCAATTTTGTCAACTTTTTTCAAATCAATTTTGGTAGTGAAAATATAGTCTTTTCATGTCAAAACTTGAAATTGGCCAACCAAAATGAAATAAAATAACCCTTACCTACATCAATTTTACCTTAAAGTTTCAGAAATTAACTCTTTTACTAAATAATAGGACATAAATTGATTAACTATTCATCTGTCACAGAATTATCCCACTGATCGCATATGGAGTGTTTTCAAGGTCATATAGTTGTTGTACAATGTACAAGTCACAACATGAATAGAACTGTCCCTCACTCTCAGTCGCCTCTTAGATGTCATAGACGGTGGTTTGCTGTTATTGCTCTTGTACCTACTTCATAGTTATTCTACTAGACGAATACTACAGTTTAACTGTAAGTATGGATTATCGATTATTACAATTATTTATTATCATATTCTTGTCTAATTATGTTGTAATCCCATGAAATATTTTTTTATTGAATTTTAGAACATCGAATGACTAAACTTTGAAACATCGTAATTGATATAAAATACTTAAATGTTTTTCTTTCTTTTCAGATATTCCTAAGATGCCAAAATTGAAGACAAGAGGTCAGTCGTCATGCCACTTGAGCCTGTTAGTGGGTACAGGCAAGGAACTTCCCGTATCAGAACTACCAACAGTGCGAGACATGCTGAGACTAGGGTTACTCCTTCGTGAACAAAATACAAAGGATAGAAGGAACTGCACAGAGAAAGAGCTCACAAGGGACATGATTCCCCCTCTTCTGCATCAGTGGGAAAAAGCTAATGTGTTATTCAAACCACATGTACTCAATCAGTATAGAACTATTGAGCTAAAATTAACAAATCTGTGGCATAAAGCAGTTGAGACATCACTTGGTAAAGGAAAACTAGCAAATAAAAATAAATTTCTGCACACACTTGATACTCTTCTTGGCATTTTTAACTGCCAGTGTCCCATAGAGTTGTGTTCTGAAGCCAATTGTTCTCCCTTATGCAGAAGAGAACCTCATCCTCACATTGATTGTCGTTGTCCTCGTGAGAAGAAGATCCCTGTTTTGGAGCTGCCTTTCATAAAGGCGCAGAGAACAAAGGCAGGAGGCCAAGGAAGTATGCAGATTGGTTCGGCAGATTATTCAGAAACCAAAAAACAGATTGTTATTGCTAAGAAAAAAGAGAAAATTCGAGAGAGGGAAGAAAGGAAGAAAAAGAAGAGTGAAGAAGCCACCCAAAGAGATAAAGAGCTCTATCAAGAGGTTTCTCACTTCTTTGAAAGCTCTTCAGATGAACAGAAAGAAGCAACATCAGATGATAGCTCCAAAATGTCATTGAACCTTCGCCGAAGAGAATGAAATACAACACTAAAGACATCTCAAACATTGCCCTTGCCAGTATTCGCCACCATACGGGGCTACGAGAGACTGCAGAGATTGCCACTGCCGCTTGGATAGATGCAGGCCTCATCAGCCGAGGGGATACATCCTTAGTGATAGATCATAATAAAAGATAAGAAGAGCACAAGAAAAAATAATGAAGGAAATATCTGATCAGCATGAAAAAGATTTGAAGGAGGAAGGTCTCTCTTGCCTTTTGTTTGATGGAAGAAGAGATGACACAAAAGTTCTCCTAGAGGTAGAGGGAATGGCCAGAAAGTTTCCCGGTCTCATCAAAGAAGAACACTACTCTGTGTGTTCCGAACCTGGTGGCCGCTATTTGTTTCACTTTGTTCCTGAAGCAGAAGTAGAAGGCAAGAAACATGCGGAGGCAATTGCTGATCAAATAATATGTTGGCTTCAAGAAAGAAGACTTGACAGTTCACTGCAGGCAGTTGATGGAGACTCAACTGCGGTGAACACTGGATGGCAGTGCGGTGTTATGACGCATTTAGAGAAAAAACTTGGAGGAAGGCTTGTTTGGATTGTATGTGGTTTGCACACAAGGGAACTACCTCTTCGTCGTCTCATCCAGGAACTTGATGGTCCTACAAAAAGCAACGACAAGTGGCCATGTGTATATATATATATATATATATATGACTTATTTTCACCTTCTCACCATCCACCCTGTTTGGATTGTCCTGTCAGGTAACGAACCCCACGAACGTTCTCCAGACCTACCGATCCCATTAGAGTTGACTCTCCTCTACATCTTCTATGGTTCTTCCTCTACCACTGATAGCTTCTTGTATGGTATCGTTCCATCTTTTCCTTGGTCTTCCTACCGGTCTTCTTCCTCTCGGCGTCCATTTCTAAAAATGCAGTGGGTACCTTTCCTCTCTCATTCTTCGTATATGGCCGTACCACCTTAGTTGGTTTTTCTGTATGCAAGTTAATACTTAGTGCACTCCAAGTTCTTGCCTTATTTTCTCACTTCTAATTCTGTCCCTCAAGGTGACTCTCCTTATCAACCTCAAAACTCGCATCTCCGCTGCTTCAATCCTATTCTTTTGAGAAGTGTTCAAGGGCCAACACTCTGATCCATAAATTAATATTGGGCGGAGAATCGTGGTTAAAATATTAAAATAAAAATATTAAAATATTAAAATTTTCACTCCAGTTGGACAATTTTGTCTCTCAGGATGGGATAAAGCATTCCCACATTCCTCGAGAACTACCCAATTCTTTCTTTTAACTCTTCTTCACTACTTCCTTGCTCACCTACAGTCACTCCTAAGTATTTGAACTTAGCCTGGTTTAGCTGTGTTTCCCCTATTTGTACATTTATGTTCTCTTTATTCCTTGATAGTGCCATCACTTCGGTCTTCACCCTGTTGATCTTCATGCCATGATCACTCATAATTTCATCCTATCTTTGTAGCGCTCTCTGTAACTCTTCAAGATCTCTTGTTATCACCGCTGCATCATCTGCGTATACGAAAGTGTTCTTTATCTTCCCGAGTACAAATTCTTCTCAAACATCTATCAACATAGAGAATAAACAATAGTGGCGAAATCACGCTTCCCTCTCGCACCCCTGTTATCACATTGAACCAATTTTCTCTTCCTTCATTTGATCTTACTCTGTTACTGCATATTTCATAAAAGGCCTTGATTGATGACCCATATCAGTTTATGACTTAATCTATATATTGGATCTTCCAACACCTGCCATAATCTATTTCTTGGTACCCGGTCGAAAGCTTTTTCTAGGTCTATGAAAGCAATGTATGCCTTTATATTCCACTCTACTCTTCTCCGTTATCATTTTCAACGAAAAAAACAGGTCCAGAGTGCTTCTGTTGGGTCTGAACCCATGCTGCCATTCTCCAATTGATTCCTCCACCATCGAACTTAGTCTACTCTCTAGGATTCTTTCATAAATTTTGCTTGCGCAGGTAAGAAGCGAAATTCCTCTATAATTTTGAGTCTCGTTTATCGTCTTTTTTGTATACCGGAAATATTATTGCTTTACTCCACTCAGGTGGTGTACATTCCTCATTCTAAACACCTCAGTCAACCATCCAACAAGTTCTTCTCCAGTTTTATAGAACTCATTACTAATACCATCAATTCCAGGACTCTTGCCGTTTTTAAGTTCTTTAATTGCATTTTTTACCTCAGTAGTACTAATAGGTTGGTCTTCATCCGACTCTTCTCCCCGTGCTCGTATCTGCAGATCTTCGTCTTGCTCTTCTTCCTGTACTTGTACTTCTGGGTCTCTTTCTTCTTCCTGCGGTACTTCATTCACTACATTTAGTAGTTCGTTAAAATATCCTTTCCATCTGTCTTCCACGTTGATAGGGTCAATTAGGGGCTCTCCTTCTTTACTTCTTATTGAATGAACCTCAATATTATCTCCCTTTCTATATTTTTTCGCCATTCCATAGATTAATTTTTTCAAACCTCTCATATCTTCAATAGTATGACTGCAAAATGAACGAGTGCAATGCAATTGCAAATGTTGATCAATGTTGCAAAGGAGAAGGGGGAATGTTGTAAGAGGTAATAAAACAAGGGGGATGGGTTATCCGCCAAGCTGCAATGAAGGGGAACTCCCCCAACAAGCTGGGGAGTCCACCTAATCTCTTTGGGGAAGAAGCTGGGACGGTCTCACCCCATAAAGGGAAGCCTAACCTAAGCCTTAACCTAAGAAGGACAGAGGGGTGTTCGCCTGGCTCAAGCCAGACGCATAATAAGAATTCATCGGAGCGCCCGATGTCTTACAAGGTCCTAATCAGCCAGTTGGCTTAATCCGCCAGTTGGCTTAGAAGGCTTAATCTGACTTAGAATGCGTAAATGGCTTGTTCAGGTGTACATTATTAGGGTTGAGTTGCCAGATTGCACTATTTATTTAATTAAAGCATATATTCTTGAAAGTTGGCTTAGAAATCCGCCAGTTGGCATAATCCGTCAGTTGGCTATCCGCCAGTTGGCTGAACCCGCCCGTTGGCTTAACCCGCCAGTTGACTTAGAAGACCTAGAAGGCAGGTGTATGTGTACATATTAATTAACTTTTCAGCTGCCAGATTGCGCTATTCAGATATTCTTGACAGTTGGCTTAGAAATCCGTCAGTCGGTTTAGAATGCGTAACCATGCGTTTGGTATACATATAATTAAATAATAACATCGTTTATATATACACAACAAAAAGAATTAAATAAAACGCCATTACATCAGTCTGTTTATTTAGAAGAATTATTGGATTCAATTTTACAAAATATATAGTAAATATATACACATTCCAATACGAACGAGGAATATATTCAATAAAAATTAATAATAATATAAGAAATAAGAAAAAAGGAATATATATGTATGTATATATATATATATATATATATATATATATATAATAAAAATAAAAATAATAATATACAAAACAATGGAGTATAACCATCAATATAACAGTACAGGAGAAATATATATATATATATATATATATATATATATATATATATATATATAAACATTTATATTAAATAATTAAATATATTGAAAGTAAAAAATAATATAAGCAACATATTAGTACAAGAAATATATATATATATATATATAAATATACACACACACACACAATTATATTAAATAATTAAATATATTGAAAATAAATATACATCAAAATACATTCGCTTAATCTTCTACTGCGCAAAACTAAAACTAAAACGCTAAACTCGCACGTAATCGAGTCTACAGTCACATCATTATTGCTTTCCACTACGCAGTAAATACAATTTAACATTATTTCACCGCTCAAGTTATAGGGATACCTATTGAATTCAATTCTTCAATACCTATACTCGATGTAAATGGCCTTAATATCGTTCACTACTATATTTGTGCCCACTTTACATTCGGTTGGCAAGTTATCTTTAAACACGTCTAAAATACATTCAAAAGCACGCACAAAGAGGTCATCGACAGCCACCACATCATTATCAAATAAAAGTTTATGTAAAAAATGAACAATGAATAATCCATATTCATTTTTTACATAAGAACCAAAATCGCTTAACGCGAGTTTGGATAATAATTTTACTTGTAGCTTCCTATTTTTGTTCGTGTCACAACCCTACGATCTACCATATCTATGGTTTAGTCGTATCCACTTTCCATTTGTTATAGAAGTTATTATAATTAATTATGAATTGTCTTGCATCTCACCCTCGTCCCTAGATTATGCATACACATTGCATATAACAGGATTGGAACCCGTAGTTGTACTTCTTAGTCATTAATACCCACTCTTTGTCTCTAATTCGTTCTTGTAAATCTTCCTAATAATGATTTGTACTATACGTACAAATTCAATAACTATGACGTCACATTTTCCCGTCATTAATTTCCCTTCATCATATCTCTAGTATTCAATGTATGAAAATTCTTTAACATCATAATAAAAACTGTACACTCTGTAGAAGTCATTATTTATATGTTATGTAGTATAAATATTATTATTCAACCATATTCATCCATACCGTATGTGCCCATGTACTTTGTATTATATTTCTAACATCTTAATTGTCTATTAATATAAAACACTGTAACAAAACAAAGTTATAGTAACTGTTTAATTATAATTAACTGTAATACTTTAATTTAATATAATGTAATGTACTTTAATGAAACTGTACTTAATGATGTAATGTACTAAATGACGTAGTCAATGTACTTTAATGGAATTGTAGTTAACGATAATAAATGAATTGGTAATTATAATCATAGTTACAGTAGACCAAAAGTACAATGTACAATGTCCGACCCGACATTATGTCGCCATAAGGAATGTAGAATCGGCGATACTGTTCTTATTTTTTTTATTATTTTTTTCCGTTGGGTAAATTTTGATGTGCTTTCTACTTTGGCAAACAATTGATGACCTGTTGTTTTTTAAATCTAATAATCATTTTTTTAGATTTAGCTTAATAATGAATCCTGAGTAACTTTTGCCACGTCATGTTTTATATACATTCTCTCTTCGCTATAAAAGATGAAGTCATGTCTTACCTAAGCATTACTTGTAAATCTTAAACCTTTAATTTTTACTCATATGCATATTTTAGTGTAAAGATGCATAGTTCAATTTCCACTTTTAGTTAACTTGGCAGATCATGATAACATCAGATCTGAAAAAAAGCAATTTAAGATAAAAATATGGCTTCATCTTCAAATATCTTGTTTACTCGTTTAAACCTTACCACAGCTAAAAGATTTACTTTATTTTCAAATATTGTGCAAAAATAATGCAGCCTCTTCAACATTTAATAATGATGATGTTAGTAGAATCGGGGTATATAAACCCCACCAATTTCTTCCATGTTTGTTCTGATTCCAACTACGAGGCTGAGCATTACCTGTAACAGTTTAGGAGTAAAACACAGTAAGAAAAAGTCTTTATCTTCTCCTTCGAGCCGTGCTCTCTTCAGAAAACTTAGTCATTAGAATCTCCCGATAAGTTACAAGAAGAATCGGGGAGAAACCTCAAAGAATTTAATAAGCCTCTCAGAATCCTCCGAGCCACTAAAGAAGAACTCGGAGAGTAGTATAGAAGAAACTACTGCAAGTAACAGATCCGTTGCTGCCTCCTAACCAGAACCCCGTCGACTCCGAACCACCCCAGGGCCATAGACGGAGGGGTTAACAGGCTGGCGACCCTACTACCATGATTAGAAGAAGATTTTAAGAAGATGATTTTAACAATTGGCCACTTTTTGGCCAGGATAGAAATTACCCTGCATCAGGATAAAACAATTTGACAGGGGTGTCACGACTTCCAGTTCGTAACATCCACCCTTGAACCGGTGTGTCACGACTCCAAGTTCTCCACGCCTAGTTTTCATCCAAGAAGAAGTAGCCAGCAAGACACGTCTTCAGGACACGTCTTCAAGGATTTCCCCGTAGAAATTTTGTTAAGTAGAGAGTTTGTTTTTTCAAGAAATTTATAAACACTTGAAAAGTGAGTATTATTAACAGTTAATATTTAGTATCAAGCCAGAATTAACACAAAACACAGTGAACATTTGAGACACCAGTGATACATTTTTTTTAGTGAAATTAATTGTCAGAGTTAATTGTCACAGAATTATTTTCACTATTATAGTCAGTATAGAATAATTTTATTTTATGTACTAAACATAATAGTACAGTACCTTCGCGTACATTAGAGTGAAATATTGTTTATATTTTTTTATTTTTGTTTGCAAATTTCTTCAAATTATTGAGTTGAATTGACTTGAAAATTAAGAAAGAGAGAGTTTACAGAGAGTTTATAGAGTTTCAAGATACTTGATAGAGTTCAAGTTAGTTTCAGAATACTTGATAAGAGTTGAAGTTAGTTTCAGAATACTTGATAAGAGTTCAAGTTAGTTTCAGAATACTTGATAAGAGTTCAAGTTAGTTTCAGAATACTTGATAAGAGTTCAAGTTAGTTTCAGAATACTTGATAAGAGTTCAAGTTAGTTTCAGAATACTTGATAGAGTTCAAGTTAGTTTCAGAATACTTGATAGAGTTCAAGTCAGACAGTTTTATCCCGTCATTTTTATTTCGAGTCCCAAGTCATTTTTATTTCGAGTCCCAAGTCATTTTTATTTCGAGTCCCAAGTCATTTTTATTTCGAGTCCCAAGTCATTTTTATTTCGAGTCCCAAGTCATTTTTATTTCGAGTCCCAAGTCATTTTTCAATCCAGTCAATTGAATTAAACTTTTTCTTTGTAGTTTAAGAAAATTTAATTTAAGAAAATGTAATTTAAGAATTTAATTCAACCTTTTTTTTGTTGTTTAAGAGAATTTAATTCAACCTTTTTTTTTGTTGTAAAAGAGAATTTAATTCAACCTGAATTGACCGGGTTGCGTCTTTAGTTTAACCCTTTTTCTTGTTTGTAAGAAGGAAATTCACCGATTTGTCTTTCCTTTTCATGCCATTATTGCGTATATAAATATATAGTTATGTAATTTATTATTTGTACAAAGGTTGTAACGATTTGGATAATTATCGTAATGTATATGAGGAACATGCCGTCCCTCCGTTTTGTTTCAACTCTCTTAATTTTTGTTCTAAGTAGTGTGACAAGCAATCTTTTTTTAAAAAGCAAAGTGCTCACGAAAAGATGTAATTGTGAATTTCAGAATAAAATATCAAATAATTCAAATTCTATCAACATTTAACGAAAGTGTATGATTTTTCTACTTAACATACAAAAATTATTAAACCTTTTTAATATTTTTTTTATTATATAAAAATAATTTTTAATGTAAAATTTACCTGAAATTATTAAAAGAAAAGATTGTTCGAAATGCTTTCCTTCCATTTCAATAATTTTTTATTCTTGGCCGAAACTCATCTAGGGTTCGATTTACTTTTATTTTCAAGAATATTATAAAATTATGTTTAGCTCATTGAAATGCATAATTGATTTCTATTTTTAATTTGTATTAATTTTCTTAATTCAATTATCGTACCGATACTTCTGGTTAATGTTAATGGTTATATAGTTCATATATAGCTAGGAATGTTACTAGTCGAATTTAATTCCATCTTCAAAATTTAATTTTTAATATCGCTAGATTTACTTTCATTAATTGTAAGGTCCTCTAAGTACGTTTCTTTTTATTACCTTAATATACGTGTAACTGATTTTTACGTACAATCGATAATCCTAATTGAATTCTATTACTTTTGACACATATTCGAATTCATTTTCTTTCCGTACCTCAAGTCACTTTCACATTAAACTCATATGCATACACCATCATTAATACTACCTGTAATTTAGAATTTTATAATAATTGACCTTGAGCTTAAAGGATTTTATAATAATAATAATAATGATAATAATAATAACAATAATTGACTTAAACTTAAAAGATTTTATAACCCTAAACCCATCTTAAATTACTATACATTATTTTTAAACTTTGTTCATTCAAAAACCTTCTAAATCCCTACACATACACACGCATGTATGCACACTATATATACTATATATACAAACCTTATGCTAAAATCATTGGATATCACAATAAACTATTTCATTGCGCGTAAGTGCTAACTATGTAATTTAATCTTAATCATTTTTGCTTTCTAATATATCTTGCTCATGCATTTATTCAGTTACTTGAACAATCCTCTCGGCTAATCTGTCCCTCGAAATTATAAGATACACACTTTGTACCTAATACACACAAATACACATTTGACCACAGGTCTATACATCATCCACTACGTAATTCGATTTGTACCTACAACAGTCAATAAAAAATAGTTTATACAGTAGATTGTACGATTTACGTTTTTCCCTTCTATCTACTCTATTCATTATGTATATAATTTTTCCCACAGAAAAATAAAATTAAAAAAAAAAAAAAATTTAACAATATCATTGTTTGTCTAACTTAATTGTTTGTCTAAATTAACGTATTAATCCTTTTATTCTGTTTGCGTAAAACTAAAGTTTTAATCTTTGATTTTTTATATTTTATAATAGCCCTCTAAGCGAGTGTCATGTTAAAAATTTGATTACTCTGCATTGTACTCAACCACGCGAAATCGTTCTGTATAAAATTTGTATTGTAAAGAAAAATTCGTCATCTAACTTGAATTAGTTAGGATGTTATTCTCTTAATTATATTGTATTAATTGTACCCTATTAGATTATTGTATAAATATCATTTTTTAAAGGGGAGAGTAATGTAAAAAATGAACAATGAATAATCCATATTCATTTTTTACATAAGAACCAAAATCGCTTAACGCGAGTTTGGATAATAATTTTACTTGTAGCTTCCTATTTTTGTTCGTGTCACAACCCTACGATCTACCATATCTATGGTTTAGTCGTATCCATTTTCCATTTGTTATAGAAGTTATTATAATTAATTATGAATTGTCTTGCATCTCACCCTCGTCCCTAGATTATGCATACACATTGCATATAACAGGATTGGAACCCGTAGTTGTACTTCTTAGTCATTAATACCCACTCTTTGTCTCTAATTCGTTCTTGTAAATCTTCCTAATAATGATTTGTACTATACGTACAAATTCAATAACTATGACGTCACATTTTCCCGTCATTAATTTCCCTTCATCATATCTCTAGTATTCAATGTATGAAAATTCTTTAACATCATAATAAAAACTGTACACTCTGTAGAAGTCATTATTTATATGTTATGTAGTATAAATATTATTATTCAACCGTATTCATCCATACCGTATGTGCCCATGTACTTTGTATTATATTTCTAACATCTTAATTGTCTATTAATATAAAACACTGTAACAAAACAAAGTTATAGTAACTGTTTAATTATAATTAACTGTAATACTTTAATTTAATATACAGTAATGTAATGTACTTTAATGAAAATGTACTTAATGATGTAATGTACTAAATGACGTAGTCAATGTACTTTAATGGAATTGTAGTTAACGATAATAAATGAATTGGTAATTATAATCATAGTTACAGTAGACCAAAAGTACAATGTACTCGATGTCCGACCCGACATTATGTCGCCATAAGGAATGTAGAATCGGCGATACTGTTGTTATTTTTTTTATTATTATTTTTCCGTTGAGGATAAATTTTGATGTGCTTTCTACTTTGCCAATTAATTGATGACCTGTTGTTTTTTAAATCTAATAATCATTTTTTTTGATTTAGCTTAATAATGAATCCTGAGTAACTTTTGCCACGTCATGTTTTATATACATTCTCTCTTCGTTATAAAAGATGAAGTCATGTCTTACCTAAGCATTTAATTGTAAATCTTAAACCTTTAATTTTTACTCATATGCATATTTTAGTATAAAGATGCATAGTTCAATTTCCACTTTTAGTTAACTTGGCAGATCATGATAACATCAGATCTGAAAAAAAGCAATTTAAGATAAAAATATGGGTTCATCTTCAAATATCTTGTTTACTCGTTTAAACCTTACCACAGCTAAAAGATTTAATTTATTTTCAAATATTGTGCAAAAATAATGCAGCCTCTTCAACATTTAATAATGATGATGTTATAAGAATCGGGGTATATAAACCCCACCAATTTTTTCCATGTTTGTTCTGATTCCAACAACGAGGCTGAGCATTACCTGTAACAGTTTAGGAGTAAAACACAGTAAGAAAAAGTCTTTATCTTCTCCTTCGATCCGTGCTCTCTTCAGAAAACTTAGTCATTAGAATCTCTCGATAATTTACAAGATTAATCGGGGAGAAACCTCAAAGAATTTAATAAGCCTCTCAGAATCCTCCGAGCCACTAAAGAAGAACTCGGAGAGTAGTATAGAAGAAACTACTGCAAGTAACAGATCCGTTGCTGCCTCCTAACCAGAACCCCCGTCGACTCCGAACCACCCCAGGGCCATAGACGGAGGGGTTAACAGTCTGGCGACCCTACTACCAGGATTAGAAGAAGATTTTAAGAAGAGGATTTTAACAATTGGCCACTCTTTGGCCAAGATAGAAATTACCATGCATCAGGATAAAACAATTTGACCGACGTGTCACGACTTCCAGTTCGTAACATCGACCCTTGAACCGGTGTGTCACGACTCCAAGTTCTCCACGCCTAGTTTTCATCCAAGAAGAAGTAGCCAGCAAGACACGTCTTCAGGACACGTCTTCAAGGATTTCCCCGTAGAAATTTTAAGTACAGAGTTTGTTTTTTTAAGAAATTTATAAACACTTGAAAAGTCAGTATTATTAACAGTTAATATTTAGTATCAAGCCAGAATTAACACAAAACACAGTGAACATTTCAGACACCAGTGATACATTTTTTTTAGTGAAATTAATTGTCACAGAGTTAATTGTCACAGAATTATTTTCACTATTATAGTCAGTATAGAATAATTTTATTTTATGTACTAAACATAATAGTACAGTACCTTCGCGTACATTAGAGTGAAATATTGTTTATATTTTTTATTTTTGTTTGCAAATTTTTTCAAATTATTGAGTTGAATTGACTTGCAAATTAAGAAAGAGAGAGTTTACAGAGAGTTTATAGAGTTTCAAGATACTTGATAGAGTACAAGTTAGTTTCAGAATAATTGATAAGAGTTCAAGTTAGTTTCAGAATACTTGATAAGAGTTCAAGTTAGTTTCAGAATACTTGATAAGAGTTCAAGTTAGTTTCAGAATACTTGATAAGAGTTCAAGTTAGTTTCAGAATACTTGATAAGAGTTCAAGTTAGTTTCAGAATACTTGATAAGAGTTCAAGTTAGTTTCAGAATACTTGATAAGAGTTCAAGTTAGTTTCAGAATACTTGATAAGAGTTCAAGTTAGTTTCAGAATAATTGATAAGAGTTCAAGTTAGTTTCAGAATACTTGATAAGAGTTCAAGTTTGTTTCAGAATACTTGATAGAGTTCAAGTTAGTTTCAGAATACTTGATAGAGTTCAAGTTAGTTTCAGAATACTTGATAGAGTTCAAGTCAGACAGTTTTATCCCGTCATTTTTATTTCGAGTCCCAAGTCATTTTTATTTCGAGTCCCAAGTCATTTTTATTTCGAGTCCCAAGTCATTTTTATTTCGAGTCCCAAGTCATTTTTCAATGCAGTCAATTGAATTAAACTTTTTCTTTGTAGTTTAAGAAAATTTAATTTAAGAAAATGTAATTTAAGAATTTAATTCAACCTTTTTTTTGTTGTTTAAGAGAATTTAATTCAACCTTTTTTTTTGTTGTAAAAGAGAATTTAATTCAACCTGAATTGACCGGGTTGCGTCTTTAGTTTAACCCTTTTTCTTGTTTGTAAGAAGGAAATTCACCGATTTGTCTTTCCTTTTCATGCCATTATTGCGTATATAAATATATAGTTATGTAATTTATTATTTGTAAAAGGTTGTAACGATTTGGATAATTATCGTAATGTATATGAGGAACATGCCGTCCCTCCGTTTTGTTTCAACTCTCTTAATTTTTGTTCTAAGTAGTGTGACAAGCAATCTTTTTTTAAAAAGCAAAGTGCTCACGAAAAGATGTAATTGTGAATTTCAGACTAAAATATCAAATAATTCAAATTCTATCAACATTTAACGAAAGAGTATGATTTTTCTACTTAACATGCAAAAATTATTAAACCTTTTTAATATTTTTTTTATTATATAAAAATAATTTTTAATGTAAAATTTACCTGAAATTATTAAAAGAAAAGATTGTTCGAAATGCTTTCCTTCCATTTCAATAATTTTTTATTCTTGGCCGAAACTCATCTAGGGTTCGATTTACTTTTATTTTCAAGAATATTATAAAATTATGTTTAGCTCATTGAAATGCATAATTGATTTCTATTTTTAATTTGTATTAATTTTCTTAATTCAATTATCGTACCGATACTTCTGGTTAATGTTAATGGTTATATAGTTCATATATAGCTAGGAATGTTACTAGTCGAATTTAATTCCATCTTCAAAATTTAATTTTTAATATCGCTAGATTTACTTTCATTAACTGTAAGGTCCTCTAAGTACGTTTCTTTTTATTACCTTAATATACGTGTAACTGATTTAATTACGTACAATCGATAATCCTAATTGAATTCTATTACTTTTGACACATATTCGAATTCATTTCTTTCCGTACCTCAAGTCACTTTCACATTAAACTCATATGCATACACCATCATTAATACTACCTGTAATTTAGAATTTTATAATAATTGACCTTGAGCTTAAAGGATTTTATAATAATAATAATAATGATAATAATAATAACAATAATTGACTTAAACTTAAAAGATTTTATAACCCTAAACCCATCTTAAATTACTATACATTACTTTTAAACTTTGTTCATTCAAAAACCTTCTAAATCCCTACACATACACACGCATGTATGCACACTATATATACTATATATACAAACCTTATGCTAAAATCATTGGATATCACAATAAACTATTTCATTGCGCGTAAGTGCTAACTATGTAATTTAATCTTAATCATTTTTGCTTTCTAATATATCTTGCTCATGCATTTATTCAGTTACTTGAACAATCCTCTCGGCTAATCTGTCCCTCGAAATTATAAGATACACACTTTGTACCTAATACACACAAATACACATTTGACCACAGGTCTATACATCATCCACTACGTAATTCGATTTGTACCTACAATAGTCAATAAAAAATAGTTTATACAGTAGATTGTACGATTTACGTTTTTCCCTTCTATCTACTCTATTCATTATGTACATAATTTTTCCCACAGAAAAAAAAAAAAAAAAAAAAAATTTAACAATATCATTGTTTGTCTAACTAAATTGTTTGTCTAAATTAACGTATTAATCCTTTTATTCTGTTTGCGTAAAACTAAAGTTTTAATCTTTGATTTTTTATATTTTATAATAGCCCTCTAAGCGAGTGTCATGTTAAAAATTTGATTACTCTGCATTGTACTCAACCACGCGAAATCGTTCTGTATAAAATTTGTATTGTAAAGAAAAATTCGTCATCTAACTTGAATTAGTTAGGATGTTATTCTCTTAATTATATTGTATTAATTGTACCCTATTAGATTATTGTATAAATATCATTTTTTAAAGGGGAGAGTAATGTAAAAAATGAACAATGAATAATCCATATTCATTTTTTACATAAGAACCAAAATCGCTTAACGCGAATTTGGATAATAATTTTACTTGTAGCTTCCTATTTTTGTTCGTGTCACAACCCTACGATCTACCATATCTATGGTTTAGTCGTATCCATTTTCCATTTGTTATAGAAGTTATTATAATTAATTATGAATTGTCTTGCATCTCACCCTCGTCCCTAGATTATGCATACACATTGCATATAACAGGATTGGAACCCGTAGTTGTACTTCTTAGTCATTAATACCAACTCTTTGTCTCTAATTCGTTCTTGTAAATGTTCCTAATAATGATTTGTACTATACGTACAAATTCAATAACTATGACGTCACTTTTTCCCGTCATTAATTTCCCTTCATCATATCTCTAGTATTCAATGTATGAAAATTCTTTAACATCATAATAAAAACTGTACACTCTGTAGAAGTCATTATTTATATGTTATGTAGTATAAATATTATTATTCAACCATATTCATCCATACCGTATGTGCCCATGTACTTTGTATTATATTTCTAACATCTTAATTGTCTATTAATATAAAACACTGTAACAAAACAAAGTTATAGTAACTGTTTAATTATAATTAACTGTAATACTTTAATTTAATATAATGTAATGTACTTTAATGAAACTGTACTTAATGATGTAATGTACTAAATGACGTAGTCAATGTACTTTAATGGAATTGTAGTTAACGATAATAAATGAATTGTAATTATAAATCATAGTTACAGTAGACCAAAAGTACAATGTACTCAATGTCCGACCCGACATTATGTCGCCATAAGGAATGTAGAATCGGCGATACTGTTCTTATTTTTTTTATTATTATTTTTCCGTTGGGGATAAATTTTGATGTGCTTTCTACTTTGCCAAATAATTGATGACCTGTTGTTTTTTAAATCTAATAATCATTTTTTTAGATTTAGCTTAATAATGAATCCTGAGTAACTTTTGCCACGTCATGTTTTATATACATTCTCTCTTCGCTATAAATGATGAAGTCATGTCTTACCTAAGCATTACTTGTAAATCTTAAACCTTTAATTTTTACTCATATGCATATTTTAGTGTAAAGATGCATAGTTCAATTTCCACTTTTAGTTAACTTGGCAGATCATGATAACATCAGATCTGAAAAAAAGCAATTTAAGATAAAAATATGGCTTCATCTTCAAATATCTTGTTTACTCGTTTAAACCTTACCACAGCTAAAAGATTTACTTTATTTTCAAATATTGTGCAAAAATAATGCAGCCTCTTCACATTTAATAATGATGATGTTAGTAGAATCGGGTATACAAACCCCACCAATTTTTCCATGTTTGTTCTGATTCCAACTACGAGGCTGAGCATTACCTGTAACAGTTTAGGAGTAAAACACAGTAAGAAAAAGTCTTTATCTTCTCCTTCGAGCCGGCTCTCTTCAGAAAACTTAGTCATTAGAATCTCCCGATAAGTTACAAGAAGAATCGGGGAGAAACCTCAAAGAATTTAATAAGCCTCTCAGAATCCTCCGAGCCACTAAATAAGAACTCGGAGAGTAGTATAGAAGAAACTACTGCAAGTACAACAGATCCGTTGCTGCCTCCTAACCAGAACCCCCGTCGACTCCGAACCACCCCAGGGCCATAGACGGAGGGGTTAGCAGTCTGGCGACCCTACTACCAGGATTAGAAGAAATTTTAAGAAGAGATTTTAACAATTGGCCACTTTTGGCCAGGATAGAAATTACCCTGCATCAGGATAAAACAATTTGACCGGCGTGTCACGACTTCCAGTTCGTAACATCGACCCTTGAACGTGTGTCACGACTCCAAGTTCTCCACGCCTAGTTTTCATCCAAGAAGAAGTAGCCAGCAAGACACGTCTTCAGGACACGTCTTCAAGGATTTCCCCGTAGAAATTTTAAGTACAGAGTTTGTTTTTTTAAGAAATTTATAAACACTTGAAAAGTCAGTATTATTAACAGTGAATATTTAGTATCAAGCCAGAATTAACACAAAACACAGTGAACATTTCAGACACCAGTGATACATTTTTTTTAGTGAAATTAATTGTCACAGAGTTAATTGTCACAGAATTATTTTCACTATTATAGTCAGTATAGAATAATTTTATTTTATGTACTAAACATAATAGTACAGTACCTTCGCGTACATTAGAGTGAAATATTGTTTATATTTTTTTATTTTTTGTTTGCAAATTTTTTCAAATTATTGAGTTGAATTGACTTGCAAATTAAGAAAAGAGAGAGTTTATAGAGAGTTTATAGAGTTTCAAGATACTTGATAGAGTTCAAGTTAGTTTCAGAATACTTGATAAGAGTTCAAGTTAGTTTCAGAATACTTGATAAGAGTTCAAGTTAGTTTCAGAATACTTGATAAGAGTTCAAGTTAGTTTCAGAATACTTGATAAGAGTTCAAGTTAGTTTCAGAATACTTGATAAGAGTTCAAGTTAGTTTCAGATACTTGATAAGAGTTCAAGTTAGTTTCAGAATACTTGATAAGAGTTCAAGTTAGTTTCAGAATACTTGATGAGTTCAAGTTAGTTTCAGAATACTTGATAGAGTTCAAGTCAGACAGTTTTATATCCGTCATTTTTATTTCGAGTGCCAAGTCATTTTTATTTCGAGTCCAAGTCATTTTTTATTTCGAGTCCCAAGTCATTTTTTATTTCGAGTCCCGTCATTTTTATTTCGAGTCCCAAGTTCATTTTATTTCGAGTCCCAAGTCATTTTTATTTCGAGTCCCAAGTCATTTTTCAATGCAGTCAATTGAATTAAACTTTTCTTTGTAGTTTAAGAAAATTTAATTTAAGAAAATGTAATTTAAGAATTTAATTCAACCTTTTTTTTTGTTGTTTAAGAGAATTTAATTCAACCTTTTTTTTTGTTGTAAAAGAGAATTTAATTCAACCTGAATTGACCGGGTTGCGTCTTTAGTTTAACCCTTTTTCTTGTTTGTAAGAAGGAAATTCCACCGATTTGTCTTTCCTTTTCATGCCATTATTGCGTATATAAATATATAGTTATGTAATTTATAATTTGACAAAGGTTGTAACGATTTGGATAATTATCGTAATGTATATGAGGAACATGCCGTCTCTCCGTTTGTTTCAACTCTCTTAATTTTTGTTCTAAGTAGTGTGACAAGCAATCTTTTTTTAAAAAGCAAAGTGCTCACGAAAAGATTAATTGTGAATTTCAGACTAAAATATCAAATAATTCAAATTCTATCAACTTTAATGAACGAAAGAGTATGATTTTTCTACTTAACATGCAAAAATTATTAAACCTTTTTAATATTTTTTTTATTATATAAAAATAATTTTTAATGTAAAATTTACCTGAAATTATTAAAAGAAAAGATTGTTCGAAATGCTTTCCTTCCATTTCAATAATTTTTTATTCTTGGCCGAAACTCATCTAGGGTTCGATTTACTTTTATTTTCAAGAATATTATAAAATTATGTTTAGCTCATTGAAATGCATAATTGATTTCTATTTTTAATTTGTATTAATTTTCTTAATTCAATTATCGTACCGATACTTCTAGTTAATGTTAATGGTTATATAGTTCATATATAGCTAGGAATGTTACTAGTCGAATTTAATTCCATCTTCAAAATTTAATTTTTAATATCGCTAGATTTACTTTCATTAATTGTAAGGTCCTCTAAGTACGTTTCTTTTTATTACCTTAATATACGTGTAACTGATTTAATTACGTACAATCGATAATCCTAATTGAATTCTATTACTTTTGACACATATTCGAATTCATTTTCTTTCCGTACCTCAAGTCACTTTCACATTAAACTCATATGCATACACCATCATTAATACTACCTGTAATTTAGAATTTTATAATAATTGACCTTGAGCTTAAAGGATTTTATAATAATAATAATAATGATAATAATAATAACAATAATTGACTTAAACTTAAAAGATTTTATAACCCTAAACCCATCTTAAATTACTATACATTATTTTTAAACTTTGTTCATTCAAAAACCTTCTAAATCCCTACACATACACACGCATGTATGCACACTATATATACTATATATACAAACCTTATGCTAAAATCATTGGATATCACAATAAACTATTTCATTGCGCGTAAGTGCTAACTATGTAATTTAATCTTAATCATTTTTGCTTTCTAATATATCTTGCTCATGCATTTATTCAGTTACTTGAACAATCCTCTCGGCTAATCTGTCCCTCGAAATTATAAGATACACACTTTGTACCTAATACACACAAATACACATTTGACCACAGGTCTATACATCATCCACTACGTAATTCGATTTGTACCTACAACAGTCAATAAAAAATAGTTTATACAGTAGATTGTACGATTTACGTTTTTCCCTTCTATCTACTCTATTCATTATGTACATAATTTTTCCCACAGAAAAATAAAATTTTTGTAAAAAAAAAAAATTTAACAATATCATTGTTTGTCTAACTTAATTGTTTGTCTAAATTAACGTATTAATCCTTTTATTCTGTTTGCGTAAAACTAAAGTTTTAATCTTTGATTTTTTATATTTTATAATAGCCCTCTAAGCGAGTGTCATGTTAAAAATTTGATTACTCTGCATTGTACTCAACCACGCGAAATCGTTCTGTATAAAATTTGTATTGTAAAGAAAAATTCGTCATCTAACTTGAATTAGTTAGGATGTTATTCTCTTAATTATATTGTATTAATTGTACCCTATTAGATTATTGTATAAATATCATTTTTTAAAGGGGAGAGTAATGTAAAAAATGAACAATGAATAATCCATATTCATTTTTTACATAAGAACCAAAATCGCTTAACGCGAGTTTGGATAATAATTTTACTTGTAGCTTCCTATTTTTGTTCGTGTCACAACCCTACGATCTACCATATCTATGGTTTAGTCGTATCCATTTTCCATTTGTTATAGAAGTTATTATAATTAATTATGAATTGTCTTGCATCTCACCCTCGTCCCTAGATTATGCATACACATTGCATATAACAGGATTGGAACCCGTAGTTGTACTTCTTAGTCATTAATACCCACTCTTTGTCTCTAATTCGTTCTTGTAAATGTTCCTAATAATGATTTGTACTATACGTACAAATTCAATAACTATGACGTCACATTTTCCCGTCATTAATTTCCCTTCATCATATCTCTAGTATTCAATGTATGAAAATTCTTTAACATCATAATAAAAACTGTACACTCTGTAGAAGTCATTATTTATATGTTATGTAGTATAAATATTATTATTCAACCATATTCATCCATACCGTATGTGCCCATGTACTTTGTATTATATTTCTAACATCTTAATTGTCTATTAATATAAAACACTGTAACAAAACAAAGTTATAGTAACTGTTTAATTATAATTAACTGTAATACTTTAATTTAATATAATGTAATGTACTTTAATGAAACTGTACTTAATGATGTAATGTACTAAATGACGTAGTCAATGTACTTTAATGGAATTGTAGTTAACGATAATAAATGAATTGTAATTATAATCATAGTTACAGTAGACCAAAAGTACAATGTACTCAATGTCCGACCCGACATTATGTCGCCATAAGGAATGTAGAATCGGCGATACTGTTGTTATTTTTTTTATTATTATTTTTCCGTTGTAATAAATTTTGATGTGCTTTCTACTTTGCCAAATAATTGATGACCTGTTGTTTTTTAAATCTAATAATCATTTTTTTAGATTTAGCTTAATAATGAATCCTGAGTAACTTTTGCCACGTCATGTTTTATATACATTCTCTCTTCGTTATAAAAGATGAAGTCATGTCTTACCTAAGCATTTAATTGTAAATCTTAAACCTTTAATTTTTACTCATATGCATATTTTAGTGTAAAGATGCATAGTTCAATTTCCACTTTTAGTTAACTTGGCAGATCATGATAACATCAGATCTGAAAAAAAGCAATTTAAGATAAAAATATGGCTTCATCTTCAAATATCTTGTTTACTCGTTTAAACCTTACCACAGCTAAAAGATTTACTTTATTTTCAAATATTGTGCAAAAATAATGCAGCCTCTTCAACATTTAATAATGATGATGTTAGTAGAATCGGGGTATATAAACCCCACCAATTTTTTCCATGTTTGTTCTGATTCCAACTACGAGGCTGAGCATTACCTGTAACAGTTTAGGAGTAAAACACAGTAAGAAAAAGTCTTTATCTTCTCCTTCGAGCCGTGCTCTCTTCAGAAAACTTAGTCATTAGAATCTCCCGATAAGTTACAAGAAGAATCGGGGAGAAACCTCAAAGAATTTAATAAGCCTCTCAGAATCCTCCGAGCCACTAAAGAAGAACTCGGAGAGTAGTATAGAAGAAACTACTGCAAGTAACAGATCCGTTGCTGCCTCCTAACCAGAACCCCCGTCGACTCCGAACCACCCCAGGGCCATAGACGGAGGGGTTAACAGTCTGGCGACCCTACTACCAGGATTAGAAGAAGATTTTAAGAAGAGATTTTAACAATTGGCCACTCTTTGGCCAGGATAGAAATTACCCTGCATCAGGATAAAACAATTTGACCGGCGTGTCACGACTTCCAGTTCGTAACATCGACCCTTGAACCGGTGTGTCACGACTCCAAGCTCCACGCCTAGTTTTCATCCAAGAAGAAGTAGCCAGCAAGACACGTCTTCAGGACACGTCTTCAAGGATTTCCCCGTAGAAATTTTAAGTACAGAGTTTGTTTTTTTAAGAAATTTATAAACACTTGAAAAGTCAGTATTATTAACAGTGAATATTTAGTATCAAGCCAGAATTAACACAAAACACAGTGAACATTTCAGACACCAGTGATACATTTTTTTTAGTGAAATTAATTGTCACAGAGTTAATTGTCACAGAATTATTTTCACTATTATAGTCAGTATAGAATAATTTTATTTTATGTACTAAACATAATAGTACAGTACCTTCGCGTACATTAGAGTGAAATATTGTTTATATTTTTTTATTTTTGTTTGCAAATTTTTTCAAATTATTGAGTTGAATTGACTTGCAAATTAAGAAAGAGAGAGTTTACAGAGAGTTTATAGAGTTTCAAGATACTTGATAGAGTTCAAGTTAGTTTCAGAATACTTGATAAGAGTTCAAGTTAGTTTCAGAATACTTGATAAGAGTTCAAGTTAGTTTCAGAATACTTGATAAGAGTTCAAGTTAGTTTCAGAATACTTGATAAGAGTTCAAGTTAGTTTCAGAATACTTGATAAGAGTTCAAGTTAGTTTCAGAATACTTGATAAGAGTTCAAGTTAGTTTCAGAATACTTGATAAGAGTTCAAGTTAGTTTCAGAATACTTGATAAGAGTTCAAGTTAGTTTCAGAATACTTGATAGAGTTCAAGTTAGTTTCAGAATACTTGATAAGAGTTCAAGTTAGTTTCAGAATACTTGATAAGTTCAAGTTAGTTTCAGAATACTTGATAGAGTTCAAGTTAGTTTCAGAATACTTGATAGAGTCAAGTTTTTATTTTTTCAGTCACAGTTTTATCCCGTCATTTTTATTTCGAGTCCCAAGTCATTTTTATTTCGAGTCCCAAGTCATTTTTATTTCGAGTCCCAAGTCATTTTTCAATGCAGTCAATTGAATTAAACTTTTTCTTTGTAGTTTAAGAAAATTTAATTTAAGAAAATGTAATTTAAGAATTTAATTCAACCTTTTTTTTGTTGTTTAAGAGAATTTAATTCAACCTTTTTTTTTGTTGTAAAAGAGAATTTAATTCAACCTGAATTGACCGGGTTGCGTCTTTAGTTTAACCCTTTTTCTTGTTTGTAAGAAGGAAATTCACCGATTTGTCTTTCCTTTTCATGCCATTATTGCGTATATAAATATATAGTTATGTAATTTATTATTTGTACAAAGGTTGTAACGATTTGGATAATTATCGTAATGTATATGAGGAACATGCCGTCCCTCCGTTTTGTTTCAACTCTCTTAATTTTTGTTCTAAGTAGTGTGACAAGCAATCTTTTTTTAAAAAGCAAAGTGCTCACGAAAAGATGTAATTGTGAATTTCAGACTAAAATATCAAATAATTCAAATTCTATCAACATTTAACGAAAGAGTATGATTTTTCTACTTAACATGCAAAAATTATTAAACCTTTTTAATATTTTTTTTATTATATAAAAATAATTTTTAATGTAAAATTTACCTGAAATTATTAAAAGAAAAGATTGTTCGAAATGCTTTCCTTCCATTTCAATAATTTTTTATTCTTGGCCGAAACTCATCTAGGGTTCGATTTACTTTTATTTTCAAGAATATTATAAAATTATGTTTAGCTCATTGAAATGCATAATTGATTTCTATTTTTAATTTGTATTAATTTTCTTAATTCAATTATCGTACCGATACTTCTAGTTAATGTTAATGGTTATATAGTTCATATATAGCTAGGAATGTTACTAGTCGAATTTAATTCCATCTTCAAAATTTAATTTTTAATATCGCTAGATTTACTTTCATTAATTGTAAGGTCCTCTAAGTACGTTTCTTTTTATTACCTTAATACGTGTAACTGATTTAATTACGTACAATCGATAATCCTAATTGAATTCTATTACTTTTGACACATATTCGAATTCATTTTCTTTCCGTACCTCAAGTCACTTTCACATTAAACTCATATGCATACACCATCATTAATACTACCTGTAATTTAGAATTTTATAATAATTGACCTTGAGCTTAAAGGATTTTATATAATAATAATAATGATAATAATAATAACAATAATTGACTTAAACTTAAAAGATTTTATAACCCTAAACCCATCTTAAATTACTATACATTATTTTTAAACTTTGTTCATTCAAAAACCTTCTAAATCCCTACACATACACACGCATGTATGCACACTATATATACTATATATACAAACCTTATGCTAAAATCATTGGATATCACAATAAACTATTTCATTGCGCGTAAGTGCTAACTATGTAATTTAATCTTAATCATTTTTGCTTTCTAATATATCTTGCTCATGCATTTATTCAGTTACTTGAACAATCCTCTCGGCTAATCTGTCCCTCGAAATTATAAGATACACACTTTGTACCTAATACACACAAATACACATTTGACCACAGGTCTATACATCATCCACTACGTAATTCGATTTGTACCTACAACAGTCAATAAAAAATAGTTTATACAGTAGATTGTACGATTTACGTTTTTCCCTTCTATCTACTCTATTCATTATGTACATAATTTTTCCCACAGAAAAATAAATTTTTGTAAAAAAAAAAAAATTTAACAATATCATTGTTTGTCTAACTTAATTGTTTGTCTAAATTAACGTATTAATCCTTTTATTCTGTTTGCGTAAAACTAAAGTTTTAATCTTTGATTTTTTATATTTTATAATAGCCCTCTAAGCGAGTGTCATGTTAAAAATTTGATTACTCTGCATTGTACTCAACCACGCGAAATCGTTCTGTATAAAATTTGTATTGTAAAGAAAAATTCGTCATCTAACTTGAATTAGTTAGGATGTTATTCTCTTAATTATATTGTATTAATTGTACCCTATTAGATTATTGTATAAATATCATTTTTTAAAGGGGAGAGTAATGTAAAAAATGAACAATGAATAATCCATATTCATTTTTTACATAAGAACCAAAATCGCTTAACGCGAGTTTGGATAATAATTTTACTTGTAGCTTCCTATTTTTGTTCGTGTCACAACCCTACGATCTACCATATCTATGGTTTAGTCGTATCCATTTTCCATTTGTTATAGAAGTTATTATAATTAATTATGAATTGTCTTGCATCTCACCCTCGTCCCTAGATTATGCATACACATTGCATATAACAGGATTGGAACCCGTAGTTGTACTTCTTAGTCATTAATACCCACTCTTTGTCTCTAATTCGTTCTTGTAAATCTTCCTAATAATGATTTGTACTATACGTACAAATTCAATAACTATGACGTCACATTTTCCCGTCATTAATTTCCCTTCATCATATCTCTAGTATTCAATGTATGAAAATTCTTTAACATCATAATAAAAACTGTACACTCTGTAGAAGTCATTATTTATATGTTATGTAGTATAAATATTATTATTCAACCATATTCATCCATACCGTATGTGCCCATGTACTTTGTATTATATTTCTAACATCTTAATTGTCTATTAATATAAAACACTGTAACAAAACAAAGTTATAGTAACTGTTTAATTATAATTAACTGTAATACTTTAATTTAATATAATGTAATGTACTTTAATGAAACTGTACTTAATGATGTAATGTACTAAATGACGTAGTCAATGTACTTTAATGGAATTGTAGTTAACGATAATAAATGAATTAGTAATTATAATCATAGTTACAGTAGACCAAAAGTACAATGTACTCAATGTCCGACCCGACATTATGTCGCCATAAGGAATGTAGAATCGGCGATACTGTTGTTATTTTTTTTATTATTATTTTTCCGTTGGGATAAATTTTGATGTGCTTTCTACTTTGCCAAATAATTGATGACCTGTTGTTTTTTAAATCTAATAATCATTTTTTTAGATTTAGCTTAATAATGAATCCTGAGTAACTTTTGCCACGTCATGTTTTATATACATTCTCTCTTCGTTATAAAAGATGAAGTCATGTCTTACCTAAGCATTTAATTGTAAATCTTAAACCTTTAATTTTTACTCATATGCATATTTTAGTGTAAAGATGCATAGTTCAATTTCCACTTTTAGTTAACTTGGCAGATCATGATAACATCAGATCTGAAAAAAAGCAATTTAAGATAAAAATATGGCTTCATCTTCAAATATCTTGTTTACTCGTTTAAACTTACCACAGCTAAAAGATTTACTTTATTTTCAAATATTGTGCAAAAATAATGCAGCCTCTTCAACATTTAATAATGATGATGTTAGTAGAATCGGGGTATATAAACCCCACCAATTTCTTCCATGTTTGTTCTGATTCCAACTACGAGGCTGAGCATTACCTGTAACAGTTTAGGAGTAAAACACAGTAAGAAAAAGTCTTTATCTTCTCCTTCGAGCCGTGCTCTCTTCAGAAAACTTAGTCATTAGAATCTCCCGATAAGTTACAAGAAGAATCGGGGAGAAACCTCAAAGAATTTAATAAGCCTCTCAGAATCCTCCGAGCCACTAAAGAAGAACTCGGAGAGTAGTATAGAAGAAACTACTGCAAGTAACAGATCCGTTGCTGCCTCCTAACCAGAACCCCCGTCGACTCCGAAACACCCCAGGGCCATAGACGGAGGAGTTAACAGTCTGGCGACCTTGCCAGAATTAGAAGAAGATTTTAAGAAGAGGATTTTAACAAGTGGCCACTCTTTGGCCAGGATAGAAATTACCCTGCATCAGGATAAAACAATTTGACCGGCGTGTCACGACTTCCAGTTCGTAACATCCACCCTTGAACGTGTGTCACGACTCCAAGTTCTCCACGCCTAGTTTTCATCCAAGAAGAAGTAGCCAGCAAGACACGTCTTCAGGACACGTCTTCAAGGATTTCCCCGTAGAAATTTTAAGTACAGAGTTTGTTTTTTTAAGAAATTTATAAACACTTGAAAAGTCAGTATTATTAACAGTGAATATTTAGTATCAAGCCAGAATTAACACAAAACACAGTGAACATTTCAGACACCAGTGATACATTTTTTTTAGTGAAATTAATTGTCACAGAGTTAATTGTCACAGAATTATTTTCACTATTATAGTCAGTATAGAATAATTTTATTTTATGTACTAAACATAATAGTACAGTACCTTCGCGTACATTAGAGTGAAATATTGTTTATATTTTTTTATTTTTGTTTGCAAATTTTTTCAAATTATTGAGTTGAATTGACTTGCAAATTAAGAAAGAGAGAGTTTACAGAGAGTTTATAGAGTTTCAAGATACTTGATAGAGTTCAAGTTAGTTTCAGAATACTTGATAAGAGTTCAAGTTAGTTTCAGAATACTTGATAAGAGTTCAAGTTAGTTTCAGAATACTTGATAAGAGTTCAAGTTAGTTTCAGAATACTTGATAAGTTCAAGTTAGTTTCAGAATACTTGATAAGAGTTCAAGTTAGTTTCAGAATACTTGATAGAGTTCAAGTTAGTTTCAGAATACTTGATAGAGTTCAAGTTAGTTTCAGAATACTTGATAGAGTTCAAGTCAGACAGTTTTATCCCGTCATTTTTATTTCGAGTCCCAAGTCATTTTTATTTCGAGTCCAAGTCATTTTTATTTCGAGTCCCAAGTCATTTTTATTTCGAGTCCCAAGTCATTTTTATTTCGAGTCCCAAGTCATTTTTATTTCGAGTCCCAAGTCATTTTTCAATGCAGTCAATTGAATTAAACTTTTCTTTGTAGTTTAAGAAAATTTAATTTAAGAAAATGTAATTTAAGAATTTAATTCAACCTTTTTTTTTGTTTAAGAGAATTTAATTCAACCTTTTTTTTTTGTTGTAAAAGAGAATTTAATTCAACCTGAATTGACCGGGTTGCGTCTTTAGTTTAACCCTTTTTCTTGTTTGTAAGAAGGAAATTCACCGATTTGTCTTTCCTTTTCATGCCATTATTGCGTATATAAATATATAGTTATGTAATTTATTATTTGTACAAAGGTTGTAACGATTTGGATAATTATCGTAATGTATATGAGGAACATGCCGTCCCTCCGTTTTGTTTCAACTCTCTTAATTTTTGTTCTAAGTAGTGTGACAAGCAATCTTTTTTTAAAAAGCAAAGTGCTCACGAAAAGATGTAATTGTCAATTTCAGACTAAAATATCAAATAATTCAAATTCTATCAACATTTAACGAAAGAGTATGATTTTTCTACTTAACATGCAAAAATTATTAAACCTTTTTAATATTTTTTTTATTATATAAAAATAATTTTTAATGTAAAATTTACCTGAAATTATTAAAAGAAAAGATTGTTCGAAATGCTTTCCTTCCATTTCAATAATTTTTTATTCTTGGCCGAAACTCATCTAGGGTTCGATTTACTTTTATTTTCAAGAATATTATAAAATTATGTTTAGCTCATTGAAATGCATAATTGATTTCTATTTTTAATTTGTATTAATTTTCTTAATTCAATTATCGTACCGATACTTCTAGTTAATGTTAATGGTTATATAGTTCATATATAGCTAGGAATGTTACTAGTCGAATTTAATTCCATCTTCAAAATTTAATTTTTAATATCGCTAGATTTACTTTCATTAATTGTAAGGTCCTCTAAGTACGTTTCTTTTTATTACCTTAATATACGTGTAACTGATTTAATTACGTACAATCGATAATCCTAATTGAATTCTATTACTTTTGACACATATTCGAATTCATTTTCTTTCCGTACCTCAAGTCACTTTCACATTAAACTCATATGCATACACCATCATTAATACTACCTGTAATTTAGAATTTTATAATAATTGACCTTGAGCTTAAAGGATTTTATAATAATAATAATAATGATAATAATAATAACAATAATTGACTTAAACTTAAAAGATTTTATAACCCTAAACCCATCTTAAATTACTATACATTATTTTTAAACTTTGTTCATTCAAAAACCTTCTAAATCCCTACACATACACACGCATGTATGCACACTATATATACTATATATACAAACCTTATGCTAAAATCATTGGATATCACAATAAACTATTTCATTGCGCGTAAGTGCTAACTATGTAATTTAATCTTAATCATTTTTGCTTTCTAATATATCTTGCTCATGCATTTATTCAGTTACTTGAACAATCCTCTCGGCTAATCTGTCCCTCGAAATTATAAGATACACACTTTGTACCTAATACACACAAATACACATTTGACCACAGGTCTATACATCATCCACTACGTAATTCGATTTGTACCTACAACAGTCAATAAAAAAGTTTATACAGTAGATTGTACGATTTACGTTTTTCCCTTCTATCTACTCTATTCATTATGTACATAATTTTTCCCACAGAAAAATAAAATTTTTGTAAAAAAAAAAAATTTAACAATATCATTGTTTGTCTAACTTAATTGTTTGTCTAAATTAACGTATTAATCCTTTTATTCTGTTTGCGTAAAACTAAAGTTTTAATCTTTGATTTTTATATTTTATAATAGCCCTCTAAGCGAGTGTCATGTTAAAAATTTGATTACTCTGCATTGTACTCAACCACGCGAAATCGTTCTGTATAAAATTTGTATTGTAAAGAAAAATTCGTCATCTAACTTGAATTAGTTAGGATGTTATTCTCTTAATTATATTGTATTAATTGTACCCTATTAGATTATTGTATAAATATCATTTTTTAAAGGGGAGAGTAATGTAAAAAATGAACAATGAATAATCCATATTCATTTTTTACATAAGAACCAAAATCGCTTAACGCGAGTTTGGATAATAATTTTACTTGTAGCTTCCTATTTTTGTTCGTGTCACAACCCTACGATCTACCATATCTATGGTTTAGTCGTATCCATTTTCCATTTGTTATAGAAGTTATTATAATTAATTATGAATTGTCTTGCATCTCACCCTCGTCCTAGATTATGCATACACATTGCATATAACAGGATTGGAACCCGTAGTTGTACTTCTTAGTCATTAATACCCACTCTTTGTCTCTAATTCGTTCTTGTAAATGTTCCTAATAATGATTTGTACTATACGTACAAATTCAATAACTATGACGTCACATTTTCCCGTCATTAATTTCCCTTCATCATATCTCTAGTATTCAATGTATGAAAATTCTTTAACATCATAATAAAAACTGTACACTCTGTAGAAGTCATTATTTATATGTTATGTAGTATAAATATTATTATTCAACCATATTCATCCATACCGTATGTGCCCATGTACTTTGTATTATATTTCTAACATCTTAATTGTCTATTAATATAAAACACTGTAACAAAACAAAGTTATAGTAACTGTTTAATTATAATTAACTGTAATACTTTAATTTAATATAATGTAATGTACTTTAATGAAACTGTACTTAATGATGTAATGTACTAAATGACGTAGTCAATGTACTTTAATGGAATTGTAGTTAACGATAATAAATGAATTAGTAATTATAATCATAGTTACAGTAGACCAAAAGTACAATGTACTCAATGTCCGACCCGACATTATGTCGCCATAAGGAATGTAGAATCGGCGATACTGTTGTTATTTTTTTTATTATTATTTTTCCGTTGGGTATAAATTTTGATATGCTTTCTACTTTGCCAAATAATTGATGACCTGTTGTTTTTTAAATCTAATAATCATTTTTTTAGATTTAGCTTAATAATGAATCCTGAGTAACTTTTGCTGCCACGTCATGTTTTATATACATTCTCTCTTCGTTATAAAAGATGAAGTCATGTCTTACCTAAGCATTTAATTGTAAATCTTAAACCTTTAATTTTTACTCATATGCATATTTTAGTGTAAAGATGCATAGTTCAATTTCCACTTTTAGTTAACTTGGCAGATCATGATAACATCAGATCTGAAAAACAATTTAAGATAAAATATGGCTTCATCTTCAATATCTTGTTTACTCGTTTAAAGCTTACCACAGCTAAAAGATTTACTTTATTTTCAAATATTGTGCAAAAATAATGCAGCCTCTTCAACATTTAATAATGATGATGTTAGTAGAATCGGGGTATATAAACCCCACCAATTTTTTCCATGTTTGTTCTGATTCCAACTACGAGGCTGAGCATTACCTGTAACAGTTTAGGAGTAAAACACAGTAAGAAAAAGTCTTTATCTTCTCCTTCGAGCCGTGCTCTCTTCAGAAAACTTAGTCATTAGAATCTCCCGATAAGTTACAAGAAGAATCGGGGAGAAACCTCAAAGAATTTAATAAGCCTCTCAGAATCCTCCGAGCCACTAAAGAAGAACTCGGAGAGTAGTATAGAAGAAACTACTGCAAGTAACAGATCCGTTGCTGCCTCCTAACCAGAACCCCCGTCGACTCCGAACCACCCCAGGGCCATAGACGGAGGGGTTAACAGTCTGGCGACCCTACTACCAGGATTAGAAGAAGATTTTAAGAAGATGATTTTAACAATTGGCCACTTTTTGGCCAGGATAGAAATTACCCTGCATCAGGATAAAACAATTTGACCGGCGTGTCACGACTTCCAGTTCGTAACATCGACCCTTGAACCGGTGTGTCACGACTCCAAGCCCTCCACGCCTAGTTTTCATCCAAGAAGAAGTAGCCAGCAAGACACGTCTTCAGGACACGTCTTCAAGGATTTCCCCGTAGAAATTTTAAGTACAGAGTTTGTTTTTTTAAGAAATTTATAAACACTTGAAAAGTCAGTATTATTAACAGTTAATATTTAGTATCAAGCCAGAATTAACACAAAACACAGTGAACATTTCAGACACCAGTGATACATTTTTTTTAGTGAAATTAATTGTCACAGAGTTAATTGTCACAGAATTATTTTCACTATTATAGTCAGTATAGAATAATTTTATTTTATGTACTAAACATAATAGTACAGTACCTTCGCGTACATTAGAGTGAAATATTGTTTATATTTTTTTATTTTTGTTTGCAAATTTTTTCAAATTATTGAGTTGAATTGACTTGCAAATTAAGAAAGAGAGAGTTTACAGAGAGTTTATAGAGTTTCAAGATACTTGATAGAGTTCAAGTTAGTTTCAGAATACTTGATAAGAGTTCAAGTTAGTTTCAGAATACTTGATAAGAGTTCAAGTTAGTTTCAGAATACTTGATAAGAGTTCAAGTTAGTTTCAGAATACTTGATAAGAGTTCAAGTTAGTTTCAGAATACTTGATAAGAGTTCAAGTTAGTTTCAGAATACTTGATAAGAGTTCAAGTTAGTTTCAGAATACTTGATAAGAGTTCAAGTTAGTTTCAGAATACTTGATAGAGTTCAAGTTAGTTTCAGAATACTTGATAGAGTTCAAGTTAGTTTCAGAATACTTGATAAGAGTTCAAGTTAGTTTCAGAATACTTGATAAGAGTTCAAGTTAGTTTCAGAATACTTGATAAGTTCAAGTTAGTTTCAGAATACTTGATAGAGTTCAAGTTAGTTTCAGAATACTTGATAGAGTTCAAGTCAGACAGTTTTATCCCGTCATTTTTATTTCGAGTCCCAAGTCATTTTTATTTCGAGTCCCAAGTCATTTTTATTTCGAGTCCCAAGTCATTTTTCAATGCAGTCAATTGAATTAAACTTTTTCTTTGTAGTTTAAGAAAATTTAATTTAAGAAAATGTAATTTAAGAATTTAATTCAACCTTTTTTTTGTTGTTTAAGAGAATTTAATTCAACCTTTTTTTTTGTTGTAAAAGAGAATTTAATTCAACCTGAATTGACCGGGTTGCGTCTTTAGTTTAACCCTTTTTCTTGTTTGTAAGAAGGAAATTCACCGATTTGTCTTTCCTTTTCATGCCATTATTGCGTATATAAATATATAGTTATGTAATTTATTATTTGTACAAAGGTTGTAACGATTTGGATAATTATCGTAATGTATATGAGGAACATGCCGTCCTCCGTTTTGTTTCAACTCTCTTAATTTTTGTTCTAAGTAGTGTGACAAGCAATCTTTTTTAAAAAGCAAAGTGCTCACGAAAAGATGTAATTGTGAATTTCAGACTAAAATATCAAATAATTCAAATTCTATCAACATTTAACGAAAGAGTATGATTTTTCTACTTAACATGCAAAAATTATTAAACCTTTTTAATATTTTTTTATTATATAAAAATAATTTTTAATGTAAAATTTACCTGAAATTATTAAAAGAAAAGATTGTTCGAAATGCTTTCCTTCCATTTCAATAATTTTTTATTCTTGGCCGAAACTCATCTAGGGTTCGATTTACTTTTATTTTCAAGAATATTATAAAATTATGTTTAGCTCATTGAAATGCATAATTGATTTCTATTTTTAATTTGTATTAATTTTCTTAATTCAATTATCGTACCGATACTTCTAGTTAATGTTAATGGTTATATAGTTCATATATAGCTAGGAATGTTACTAGTCGAATTTAATTCCATCTTCAAAATTTAATTTTTAATATCGCTAGATTTACTTTCATTAATTGTAAGGTCCTCTAAGTACGTTTCTTTTTATTACCTTAATATACGTGTAACTGATTTAATTACGTACAATCGATAATCCTAATTGAATTCTATTACTTTTGACACATATTCGAATTCATTTTCTTTCCGTACCTCAAGTCACTTTCACATTAAACTCATATGCATACACCATCATTAATACTACCTGTAATTTAGAATTTTATAATAATTGACCTTGAGCTTAAAGGATTTTATAATAATAATAATAATGATAATAATAATAACAATAATTGACTTAAACTTAAAAGATTTTATAACCCTAAACCCATCTTAAATTACTATACATTATTTTTAAACTTTGTTCATTCAAAAACCTTCTAAATCCCTACACATACACACGCATGTATGCACACTATATATACTATATATACAAACCTTATGCTAAAATCATTGGATATCACAATAAACTATTTCATTGCGCGTAAGTGCTAACTATGTAATTTAATCTTAATCATTTTTGCTTTCTAATATATCTTGCTCATGCATTTATTCAGTTACTTGAACAATCCTCTCGGCTAATCTGTCCCTCGAAATTATAAGATACACTCTTTGTACCTAATACACACAAATACACATTTGACCACAGGTCTATACATCATCCACTACGTAATTCGATTTGTACCTACAACAGTCAATAAAAAATAGTTTATACAGTAGATTGTACGATTTACGTTTTTCCCTTCTATCTACTCTATTCATTATGTACATAATTTTTCCCACAGAAAAATAAATTTTTGTAAAAAAAAAAAAAATTTAACAATATCATTGTTTGTCTAACTTAATTGTTTGTCTAAATTAACGTATTAATCCTTTTATTCTGTTTGCGTAAAACTAAAGTTTTAATCTTTGATTTTTTATATTTTATAATAGCCCTCTAAGCGAGTGTCATGTTAAAAATTTGATTACTCTGCATTGTACTCAACCACGCGAAATCGTTCTGTATAAAATTTGTATTGTAAAGAAAAATTCGTCATCTAACTTGAATTAGTTAGGATGTTATTCTCTTAATTATATTGTATTAATTGTACCCTATTAGATTATTGTATAAATATCATTTTTTAAAGGGGAGAGTAATGTAAAAAATGAACAATGAATAATCCATATTCATTTTTTACATAAGAACCAAAATCGCTTAACGCGAGTTTGGATAATAATTTTACTTGTAGCTTCCTATTTTTGTTCGTGTCACAACCCTACGATCTACCATATCTATGGTTTAGTCGTATCCATTTTCCATTTGTTATAGAAGTTATTATAATTAATTATGAATTGTCTTGCATCTCACCCTCGTCCCTAGATTATGCATACACATTGCATATAACAGGATTGGAACCCGTAGTTGTACTTCTTAGTCATTAATACCCACTCTTTGTCTCTAATTCGTTCTTGTAAATCTTCCTAATAATGATTTGTACTATACGTACAAATTCAATAACTATGACGTCACATTTTCCCGTCATTAATTTCCCTTCATCATATCTCTAGTATTCAATGTATGAAAATTCTTTAACATCATAATAAAAACTGTACACTCTGTAGAAGTCATTATTTATATGTTATGTAGTATAAATATTATTATTCAACCATATTCATCCATACCGTATGTGCCCATGTACTTTGTATTATATTTCTAACATCTTAATTGTCTATTAATATAAAACACTGTAACAAAACAAAGTTATAGTAACTGTTTAATTATAATTAACTGTAATACTTTAATTTAATATAATGTAATGTACTTTAATGAAACTGTACTTAATGATGTAATGTACTAAATGACGTAGTCAATGTACTTTAATGGAATTGTAGTTAACGATAATAAATGAATTGGTAATTATAATCATAGTTACAGTAGACCAAAAGTACAATGTACTCAATGTCCGACCCGACATTATGTCGCCATAAGGAATGTAGAATCGGCGATACTGTTGTTATTTTTTTTATTATTATTTTCCGTTGGGGATAAATTTTGATGTGCTTTCTACTTTGCCAAATAATTGATGACCTGTTGTTTTTTAAATCTAATAATCATTTTTTTAGATTTAGCTTAATAATGAATCCTGAGTAACTTTTGCCACGTCATGTTTTATATACATTCTCTCTTCGTTATAAAAGATGAAGTCATGTCTTACCTAAGCATTTAATTGTAAATCTTAAACCTTTAATTTTTACTCATATGCATATTTTAGTGTAAAGATGCATAGTTCAATTTCCACTTTTAGTTAACTTGGCAGATCATGATAACATCAGATCTGAAAAAAAGCAATTTAAGATAAAAATATGGCTTCATCTTCAAATATCTTGTTTACTCGTTTAAACCTTACCACAGCTAAAAGATTTACTTTATTTTCAAATATTGTGCAAAAATAATGCAGCCTCTTCAACATTTAATAATGATGATGTTAGTAGAATCGGGGTATATAAACCCCACCAATTTTTCCATGTTTGTTCTGATTCCAACTACGAGGCTGAGCATTACCTGTAACAGTTTAGGAGTAAAACACAGTAAGAAAAAGTCTTTATCTTCTCCTTCGAGCCGTGCTCTCTTCAGAAAACTTAGTCATTAGAATCTCCCGATAAGTTACAAGAAGAATCGGGGAGAAACCTCAAAGAATTTAATAAGCCTCTCAGAATCCTCCGAGCCACTAAAGAAGAACTCGGAGAGTAGTATAGAAGAAACTACTGCAAGTAACAGATCCGTTGCTGCCTCCTAACCAGAACCCCCGTCGACTCCGAACCACCCCAGGGCCATAGACGGAGGGGTTAACAGTCTGGCGACCCTACTACCAGATTAGAAGAAGATTTTAAGAAGAGATTTTAACAATTGGCCACTTTTGGCCAGGATAGAAATTACCCTGCATCAGGATAAAACAATTTGACCGGCGTGTCACGACTTCCAGTTCGTAACATCCACCCTTGAACCGGTGTGTCACGACTCCAAGCTCCACGCCTAGTTTTCATCCAAGAAGAAGTAGCCAGCAAGACACGTCTTCAGGACACGTCTTCAAGGATTTCCCCGTAGAAATTTTAAGTACAGAGTTTGTTTTTTTAAGAAATTTATAAACACTTGAAAAGTCAGTATTATTAACAGTGAATATTTAGTATCAAGCCAGAATTAACACAAAACACAGTGAACATTTCAGACACCAGTGATACATTTTTTTTAGTGAAATTAATTGTCACAGAGTTAATTGTCACAGAATTATTTTCACTATTATAGTCAGTATAGAATAATTTTATTTTATGTACTAAACATAATAGTACAGTACCTTCGCGTACATTAGAGTGAAATATTGTTTATATTTTTTTATTTTTGTTTGCAAATTTTTTCAAATTATTGAGTTGAATTGACTTGCAAATTAAGAAAGAGAGAGTTTACAGAGAGTTTATAGAGTTTCAAGATACTTGATAGAGTTCAAGTTAGTTTCAGAATACTTGATAAGAGTTCAAGTTAGTTTCAGAATACTTGATAAGAGTTCAAGTTAGTTTCAGAATACTTGATAAGAGTTCAAGTTAGTTTCAGAATACTTGATAAGAGTTCAAGTTAGTTTCAGAATACTTGATAAGAGTTCAAGTTAGTTTCAGAATACTTGATAAGAGTTCAAGTTAGTTTCAGAATACTTGATAGAGTTCAAGTTAGTTTCAGAATACTTGATAGAGTTCAAGTCAGACAGTTTTATCCCGTCATTTTTATTTCGAGTCCAAGTCATTTTTATTCGAGTCCCAAGTCATTTTTATTTCGAGTCCCAAGTCATTTTTATTTCGAGTCCCAAGTCATTTTTATTTCGAGTCCCAAGTCATTTTTATTTCGAGTCCCAAGTCATTTTTCAATGCAGTCATTGAATTAAACTTTTTCTTTGTAGTTTAAGAAATTTAATTTAAGAAAATGTAATTTAAGAATTTAATTCAACCTTTTTTTTGTTTAAGAGAATTTAATTCAACCTTTTTTTTTTGTTGTAAAAGAGAATTTAATTCAACCTGAATTGACCGGGTTGCGTCTTTAGTTTAACCCTTTTTCTTGTTTGTAAGAAGGAAATTCACCGATTTGTCTTTCCTTTTCATGCCATTATTGCGTATATAAATATATAGTTATGTAATTTATTATTTGTACAAAGGTTGTAACGATTTGGATAATTATCGTAATGTATATGAGGAACATGCCGTCCCTCCGTTTTGTTTCAACTCTCTTAATTTTTGTTCTAAGTAGTGTGACAAGCAATCTTTTTTTAAAAAGCAAAGTGCTCACGAAAAGATGTAATTGTCAATTTCAGACTAAAATATCAAATAATTCAAATTCTATCAACATTTAACGAAAGAGTATGATTTTTCTACTTAACATGCAAAAATTATTAAACCTTTTTAATATTTTTTTTATTATATAAAAATAATTTTTAATGTAAAATTTACCTGAAATTATTAAAAGAAAAGATTGTTCGAAATGCTTTCCTTCCATTTCAATAATTTTTTATTCTTGGCCGAAACTCATCTAGGGTTCGATTTACTTTTATTTTCAAGAATATTATAAAATTATGTTTAGCTCATTGAAATGCATAATTGATTTCTATTTTTAATTTGTATTAATTTTCTTAATTCAATTATCGTACCGATACTTCTAGTTAATGTTAATGGTTATATAGTTCATATATAGCTAGGAATGTTACTAGTCGAATTTAATTCCATCTTCAAAATTTAATTTTTAATATCGCTAGATTTACTTTCATTAATTGTAAGGTCCTCTAAGTACGTTTCTTTTTATTACCTTAATATACGTGTAACTGATTTAATTACGTACAATCGATAATCCTAATTGAATTCTATTACTTTTGACACATATTCGAATTCATTTTCTTTCCGTACCTCAAGTCACTTTCACATTAAACTCATATGCATACACCATCATTAATACTACCTGTAATTTAGAATTTTATAATAATTGACCTTGAGCTTAAAGGATTTTATAATAATAATAATAATGATAATAATAATAACAATAATTGACTTAAACTTAAAAGATTTTATAACCCTAAACCCATCTTAAATTACTATACATTATTTTTAAACTTTGTTCATTCAAAAACCTTCTAAATCCCTACACATACACACGCATGTATGCACACTATATATACTATATATACAAACCTTATGCTAAAATCATTGGATATCACAATAAACTATTTCATTGCGCGTAAGTGCTAACTATGTAATTTAATCTTAATCATTTTTGCTTTCTAATATATCTTGCTCATGCATTTATTCAGTTACTTGAACAATCCTCTCGGCTAATCTGTCCCTCGAAATTATAAGATACACTTTGTACCTAATACACACAAATACACATTTGACCACAGGTCTATACATCATCCACTACGTAATTCGATTTGTACCTACAACAGTCAATAAAAAATAGTTTATACAGTAGATTGTACGATTTACGTTTTTCCCTTCTATCTACTCTATTCATTATGTACATAATTTTTCCCACAGAAAAATAAAATTTTTGTAAAAAAAAAAAATTTAACAATATCATTGTTTGTCTAACTTAATTGTTTGTCTAAATTAACGTATTAATCCTTTTATTCTGTTCGCGTAAAACTAAAGTTTTAATCTTTGATTTTTTATATTTTATAATAGCCCTCTAAGCGAGTGTCATGTTAAAAATTTGATTACTCTGCATTGTACTCAACCACGCGAAATCGTTCTGTATAAAATTTGTATTGTAAAGAAAAATTCGTCATCTAACTTGAATTAGTTAGGATGTTATTCTCTTAATTATATTGTATTAATTGTACCCTATTAGATTATTGTATAAATATCATTTTTTAAAGGGGAGAGTAATGTAAAAAATGAACAATGAATAATCCATATTCATTTTTTACATAAGAACCAAAATCGCTTAACGCGAGTTTGGATAATAATTTTACTTGTAGCTTCCTATTTTTGTTCGTGTCACAACCCTACGATCTACCATATCTATGGTTTAGTCGTATCCATTTTCCATTTGTTATAGAAGTTATTATAATTAATTATGAATTGTCTTGCATCTCACCTCGTCCCTAGATTATGCATACACATTGCATATAACAGGATTGGAACCCGTAGTTGTACTTCTTAGTCATTAATACCCACTCTTTGTCTCTAATTCGTTCTTGTAAATGTTCCTAATAATGATTTGTACTATACGTACAAATTCAATAACTATGACGTCACATTTTCCCGTCATTAATTTCCCTTCATCATATCTCTAGTATTCAATGTATGAAAATTCTTTAACATCATAATAAAAACTGTACACTCTGTAGAAGTCATTATTTATATGTTATGTAGTATAAATATTATTATTCAACCATATTCATCCATACCGTATGTGCCCATGTACTTTGTATTATATTTCTAACATCTTAATTGTCTATTAATATAAAACACTGTAACAAAACAAAGTTATAGTAACTGTTTAATTATAATTAACTGTAATACTTTAATTTAATATAATGTAATGTACTTTAATGAAACTGTACTTAATGATGTAATGTACTAAATGACGTAGTCAATGTACTTTAATGGAATTGTAGTTAACGATAATAAATGAATTAGTAATTATAATCATAGTTACAGTAGACCAAAAGTACAATGTACTCAATGTCCGACCCGACATTATGTCGCCATAAGGAATGTAGAATCGGCGATACTGTTGTTATTTTTTTTATTATTATTTTTCCGTTGGGTATAAATTTTGATATGCTTTCTACTTTGCCAAATAATTGATGACCTGTTGTTTTTTAAATCTAATAATCATTTTTTTAGATTTAGCTTAATAATGAATCCTGAGTAACTTTTGCTGCCACGTCATGTTTTATATACATTCTCTCTTCGTTATAAAAGATGAAGTCATGTCTTACCTAAGCATTTAATTGTAAATCTTAAACCTTTAATTTTTACTCATATGCATATTTTAGTGTAAAGATGCATAGTTCAATTTCCACTTTTAGTTAACTTGGCAGATCATGATAACATCAGATCTGAAAAAAAGCAATTTAAGATAAAAATATGGCTTCATCTTCAAATATCTTGTTTACTCGTTTAAACTTACCACAGCTAAAAGATTTACTTTATTTTCAAATATTGTGCAAAAATAATGCAGCCTCTTCAACATTTAATAATGATGATGTTAGTAGAATCGGGGTATATAAACCCCACCAATTTCTTCCATGTTTGTTCTGATTCCAACTACGAGGCTGAGCATTACCTGTAACAGTTTAGGAGTAAAACACAGTAAGAAAAAGTCTTTATCTTCTCCTTCGAGCCGTGCTCTCTTCAGAAAACTTAGTCATTAGAATCTCCCGATAAGTTACAAGAAGAATCGGGGAGAAACCTCAAAGAATTTAATAAGCCTCTCAGAATCCTCCGAGCCACTAAAGAAGAACTCGGAGAGTAGTATAGAAGAAACTACTGCAAGTAACAGATCCGTTGCTGCCTCCTAACCAGAACCCCCGTCGACTCCGAACCACCCCAGGGCCATAGACGGAGGGTTAACAGTCTGGCGATCCTACTACCAGGATTAGAAGAAGATTTTAAGAAGAGGATTTTAACAATTGGCCACTCTTTGGCCAGGATAGAAATTACCCTGCATCAGGATAAAACAATTTGACCGGCGTGTCACGACTTCCAGTTCGTAACATCCACCCTTGAACTAGTGTGTCACGACTCCAAGTTCTCCACGCCTAGTTTTCATCCAAGAAGAAGTAGCCAGCAAGACACGTCTTCAGGACACGTCTTCAAGGATTTCCCCGTAGAAATTTTAAGTACAGAGTTTGTTTTTTTAAGAAATTTATAAACACTTGAAAGTCAGTATTATTAACAGTGAATATTAGTATCAAGCCAGAATTAACACAAAACACAGTGAACATTTCAGACACCAGTGATACATTTTTTTAGTGAAATTAATTGTCACAGAGTTAATTGTCACAGAATTATTTTCACTATTATAGTCAGTATAGAATAATTTTATTTTATGTACTAAACATAATAGTACAGTACCTTCGCGTACATTAGAGTGAAATATTGTTTATATTTTTTTATTTTTGTTTGCAAATTTTTTCAAATTATTGAGTTGAATTGACTTGCAAATTAAGAAAGAGAGAGTTTACAGAGAGTTTATAGAGTTTCAAGATACTTGATAGAGTTCAAGTTAGTTTCAGAATACTTGATAAGAGTTCAAGTTAGTTTCAGAATACTTGATAAGAGTTCAAGTTAGTTTCAGAATACTTGAAAAGAGTTCAAGTTAGTTTCAGAATACTTGATAAGGTTCAAGTTAGTTTCAGAATACTTGATAAGAGTTCAAGTTAGTTTCAGAATACTTGATAAGAGTTCAAGTTAGTTTCAGAATACTTGATAGAGTTCAAGTTAGTTTCAGAATACTTGATAGAGTTCAAGTCAGACAGTTTTATCCCGTCATTTTTATTTCGAGTCCCAAGTCATTTTTATTTCGAGTCCCAAGTCATTTTTATTTCGAGTCCCAAGTCATTTTTATTTCGAGTCCCAAGTCATTTTTATTTCGAGTCCCAAGTCATTTTATTATCGAGTCCAAGTCATTTTTATTTCGAGTCCCAAGTCATTTTTCAATGCAGTCATTGAATTAAACTTTTTCTTTGTAGTTTAAGAAAATTTAATTTAAGAAAATGTAATTTAAGAATTTAATTCAACCTTTTTTTGTTGTTTAAGAGAATTTAATTCAACCTTTTTTTTTGTTGTAAAAGAGAATTTAATTCAACCTGAATTGACCGGGTTGCGTCTTTAGTTTAACCCTTTTTCTTGTTTGTAAGAAGGAAATTCACCGATTTGTCTTTCCTTTTCATGCCATTATTGCGTATATAAATATATAGTTATGTAATTTATTATTTGTACAAAGGTTGTAACGATTTGGATAATTATCGTAATGTATATGAGGAACATGCCGTCCCTCCGTTTTGTTTCAACTCTCTTAATTTTTGTTCTAAGTAGTGTGACAAGCAATCTTTTTTAAAAAGCAAAGTGCTCACGAAAAGATGTAATTGTGAATTTCAGACTAAAATATCAAATAATTCAAATTCTATCAACATTTAACGAAAGAGTATGATTTTTCTACTTAACATGCAAAAATTATTAAACCTTTTTAATATTTTTTTTATTATATAAAAATAATTTTTAATGTAAAATTTACCTGAAATTATTAAAAGAAAAGATTGTTCGAAATGCTTTCCTTCCATTTCAATAATTTTTTATTCTTGGCCGAAACTCATCTAGGGTTCGATTTACTTTTATTTTCAAGAATATTATAAAATTATGTTTAGCTCATTGAAATGCATATTGATTTCTATTTTTAATTTGTATTAATTTTCTTAATTCAATTATCGTACCGATATTTCTAGTTAATGTTAATGGTTATATAGTTCATATATAGCTAGGAATGTTACTAGTCGAATTTAATTCCATCTTCAAAATTTAATTTTTAATATCGCTAGATTTACTTTCATTAATTGTAAGGTCCTCTAAGTACGTTTCTTTTTATTACCTTAATATACGTGTAACTGATTTAATTACGTACAATCGATAATCCTAATTGAATTCTATTACTTTTGACACATATTCGAATTCATTTTCTTTCCGTACCTCAAGTCACTTTCACATTAAACTCATATGCATACACCATCATTAATACTACCTGTAATTTAGAATTTTATAATAATTGACCTTGAGCTTAAAGGATTTTATAATAATAAAATAATGATAATAATAATAACAATAATTGACTTAAACTTAAAGATTTTATAACCCTAAACCCATCTTAAATTACTATACATTATTTTTAAACTTTGTTCATTCAAAACCTTCTAAATCCCTACACATACACACGCATGTATGCACACTATATATACTATATATACAAACCTTATGCTAAAATCATTGGATATCACAATAAACTATTTCATTGCGCGTAAGTGCTAACTATGTAATTTAATCTTAATCATTTTTGCTTTCTAATAATCTTGCTCATGCATTTATTCAGTTACTAACAATCCTCTCGGCTAATCTGTCCCTCGAAATTAAAATACACACTTTGTACCTAATACACACAAATACACATTTGACCACAGGTCTATACATCATCCACTACGTAATTCGATTTGTACCTACAACAGTCAATAAAAAATAGTTTATACGTAGATTGTACGATTTACGTTTTTCCCTTCTATCTACTCTATTCATTATGTACATAATTTTTCCCACAGAAAAATAAAATTTTTGTAAAAAAAAAAAATTTAACAATATCATTGTTTGTCTAACTTAATTGTTTGTCTAAATTAACTATTAATCCTTTTATTCTGTTCGCGTAAAACTAAAGTTTTAATCTTTGATTTTTTATATTTTATAATAGCCCTCTAAGCGAGTGTCATGTTAAAAATTTGATTACTCTGGCATTGTACTCAACCACGCGAAATCGTTCTGTATAAAATTTGTATTGTAAAGAAAAATTCGTCATCTAACTTGAATTAGTTAGGATGTTATTCTCTTAATTATTTGTATTAATTGTACCCTATTAGATTATTGTATAAATATCATTTTTTAAAGGGGAGAGTAATGTAAAAATGAACAATGAATAATCCATATTCATTTTTTACATAAGAACCAAAATCGCTTAACGCGAGTTTGGATAATATTTTACTTGTAGCTTCCTATTTTTGTTCGTGTCACAACCCTACGATCTACCATATCTATGGTTTAGTCGTATCCATTTTCCATTTGTTATAGAAGTTATTATAATTAATTATGAATTGTCTTGCATCTCACCCTCGTCCCTAGATTATGCATACACATTGCATATAACAGTATTGGAACCCGTTTGTACTTCTTAGTCATTAATACCCACTCTTTGTCTCTAATTCGTTTCTTGTAAATCTTCCTAATAATGATTTGTACTATACGTACAAATTCAATAACTATGACGTCACATTTCCCGTCATTAATTTCCCTTCATCATATCTCTAGTATTCAATGTATGAAAATTCTTTAACATCATAATAAAAACTGTACACTCTGTAGAAGTCATTATTTTATATGTTATGTAGTATAAATATATTATTCACCATATTCATCCATACCGTATGTGCCCATGTACTTTGTATTATATTTCTAACATCTTAATTGTCTATTATATAAACACTGTAACAAACAAAGTTATAGTAACTGTTTAATTATAATAACTGTAATACTTTAATTTAATATAATGTAATGTACTTTAATGAAACTGTACTTAATGATGTAATGTACTAAATGACGTAGTCAATGTACTTTAATGGAATTGTAGTTAACGATAATAAATGAATTTAGTAATTATAATCATAGTTACAGTAGACCAAAATAACAATGTACTCAATGTCCGACCCGACATTATGTCGCCATAAGGAATGTAGAATCGGCGATACTGTTGTTATTTTTTTTATTATTATTTTTCCGTTGGGTATAAATTTTGATATGCTTTCTACTTTGCCAATAATTGATGACTGTTGTTTTTTAAATCTAATAATCATTTTTTTAGATTTAGCTTAATAATGAATCCTGAGTAACTTTGCTGCCACTGTCATTTTTTATATACATTCTCTCTTCGTTATAAAAGATGAAGTCATGTCTTACCTAAGCATTAATTGTAAATCTTAACCTTTATTTTTACTCATATGCATATTTAGTGTAAAGATGCATAGTTCAATTTCCACTTTTAGTTAACTTGGCAGATCATGATAACATTCAGATCTGAA
>JAJOZX010002482.1:0-105000 GCA_023014485.1 Bathynomus jamesi
GCCCATTGAATTGGGTCGTGATTCGTATGAGTTGGGGATATGCGAGATCAGCTGGACACCCTCTTTTTAATATTGAATATAAAGAATCCGTTTTGACGATTCTTAGAGACATTGACGGGTGTGAAAAGCTGGGTAGCTATGGATGAAACTATACGTATCGCTCGGACTAAGGTTGCACGGTATCACAGTACAGAAGTAAGACTAGGACGGGGTCATTATGGTTCGGTCGAGGATGTTGTGAACGACTTAAACGTAAGTTTAAGAAACTCAAACCTTACGAATGATTTGGTATACGAAATCGTAAGCAAAGGAAACCCTGCACATACACTAATCCTAAAATCAAAGACTAACAGACGTATTAAGGATCGTAGAGTGTTCAAAATGGCCGATATAGTGCAGCCATCCAAAGAGACACATTTCACGAGGCACAGCATGACTTGTCCAGATTAATGTATCAATTGAAGATAGAGAAATTGGCTGAAAGCTCTCAGCCCCTAGACATGTGCTATATTTACAGTAATATAGTGGAGCACCAGTTTGTTGGGGATACCCAGGCACGCCTGCTGCGCATTGCCCACAACCCCAACCATAGAGGAAGGAGTTTGAGTATTACATATGACAGACCACATTATGTGAATGTCGCAACTAATTTAATAACCAATATCTCAATATATATAAGAACGATTGAGGGTGAAAACTTCCCATTCGGTAACGGGAGCTTAACAGTGAAGCTACACTTTCGACGCACTGAGTTATAATGGATAGAAAGCCTTTCACCGTCTATCGAGGGGTGAGATACCAGCGCAGTAGTGGACTTGGGTCCATTTTTTGATCCATACTACGTACGGCTGTTCTTTTGCTGAAGAGGGGTGCCAGATACCTCAGAAGGAAAGCGCTACAATCAGGTCTTAACACTGCAGAAGACATATTGGCTGGGGCTAAACCTAAAGAAGCTCTACAAAAACATTTAAAGCGTACACGGGACGAAATCATCAAAGATGCAAAGAGAAAAATGCGTGGTGGCGGGAAGAAGAAGAAGAGGGCTGCCCGGAAGAAGGGGTCACGTGGTATTAAACGTAAAAGGATATCAAAAAAGAAGTGCTGTAAGCGAATGAAACCTATGGTTGACCACTTTTTGACTGATATAAGCTAAGGACATTGATCTCATGAATCATAGTTTGTTTACTACTTGTCGAGAGAGGAGGCACTATTTCTAACTCGTCATGGCACGCTTCATCCACCCATGTAGTTCACAATGCTGTAAATCGGAGCTGTCCCTTTTTGAGATGCCTCCAACTCAAGTTTCTATTGAGCACAGTGATTTTATTACAATTAACCCTTTAAACACAATTAGTTCCCCGAGTGCACCTATAGAATTCGTGATACCCAGCTCAGGCCCTTACTTTTTTTATCCAAGTTGTGTGCACATGTACGCTAAGCTACGTATAGCCCATTCTGATGGACCGGTCTGCGATGACAAATATGCTGTATACCCTGAAACAAACTTTCTGCACTCCATATTCAACCAGTGTGACGTATATTTAAATCAGACCAACATATCTTCAGGCACGGGATACTATCATCTACGAGCCTATCTGGAAAATGTCCTCAGCTTTTCCAAAGAAGCGAAGGCCACCTTTTTAAGTGCCGAGGGATATTATCAAACTAAAGACGAAAGTATTATAAAGGACAAATTTAAAAATTCTAAAAAGAAGATATACGAGTGTTTTGGACGTCTGCACACAGATTTCACTTTCCAGGAGAAGTTGCTTTTCAATGGGGTGGATATGAAAATAAAGCTCACCCGTACGAATCCTGAAATCTGCTTAAATCTGGATTCTGGTCAAGAAGAGGGAGCAAACCCCTTTGTGGTTCACATTATGGACACATACCTCCGCGTACGACGAGTGAAATTAAGTTCACCAAAACAACTAGAAATTGAGAAAAATTTACTAAACGCTACAGTGAAATATCCTATTAACAGAGTACAAATCAAACTATATACGGTGCCTGCAGGGTTGGCGTCGAAGCAGATAGAAAACATCGCCCTGGGGAATCTTCCTAAAAGGATATTAATCGGAATGCAGGACCATGCATCGGTGAATGGAAAATATAAAAAGAGTGCCTTTAAATTCGAGAATGTTGGACTTAAAAATATAACTCTATACGTTAATGGCATTGCTTTGGGTGGAACATTGGATACGGACTATTCATCAGAAGCTGTGTTACCTCTTTGCGCGAGAGCCTATAGTAATCTGACCCATATTGCAGGTGATTGTGATGAGCTTGGTAATGGGATAACGCAGAAAGAGTTCATTGATCAATTTAACCTTTATCCGTTTGACATAAGGTTATAACGCAAAGAATAAAGAGAGCCTTCAATACCCAAGTCTTCAATCTGCAATAAGGCCGGTACCCCATGGTCCAGAAGTTCCTATTCCCCGCCCACCCGAGAGTCTGGGTCAATACAATTCAGATTCTGATTCAGCTCCAAATCCAGACAATGATGATGTTTATGAACAGCCAACAGCTGACCGAGATCCTAAACCATTAACCCAAGCCGAACTAAATGACTTAGTCAGGGATTTGAATCTGCCTAAGGACTCTGCAGAACTTTTGAGGTCTAGATTGCAGAACAATTTATTGACATCCGACACATACTTCGCTTAGTACAGAAATCGTGAGAAAGACTTCGTGCCTTTTTTCGAAGATGGTCCCTTGGTATTTTGCAAGGACATCACAGGATTAGTGTGCAAGCTAGGCATCGAATACCAAATCAGTGACTGGAGGTTGTTTATAGATTCGTGCTACCAGGGGTGTTGTAGTACCTCATCTGTCCCCAAATGTTAACCACCCATTGATGGGAGGGGAGAGAGTATTTCGCTGGGAACGGGACTGGTTGTTATATATATTTACCCTACATTATTAGGTAAGCGTTACTGTAGTCTATAAGAACAAAATTTATGGTTTAGCATGTGCAATCCAATGTTGGTCTCGATAAGATGGTTCACATTTGGGGATAAATGGGGGATTTATGACACACCCTGTAGTAAGAAAACCATACGTGATAGGGAAAATCTAACTATATTTTTGAGATCAGCGCACTCAAATTATATAGAATCACCAACTAGTTTGTAAAAATCGATCGACAAGTTTTCAAATGTGTACTGGTATTATTTATAATTTTTTTTTAGAGCAGCACGTCTTGAGGATTATATATATATGCAATCAAGAATAATATTAGTATAAGAAATACTCAAACTGATCCAGTCTCTCTCTCTCTCTCTCTCTCTCTCTCTTGCACGGCCAATTCATTGAGGTTTTCACGTTCTTACACGGGTTCAACGATATCGATTTTAGAAGCATGTTTAGTTTAAGTAATAACTCGCAACAATGAAAGACATTAACGAACAGCGAAAGACAACAGCGAAAGACATTAGAACAAGTGAAGTTGAACCAAGGTTTTTTTTCCCATTAGTATCATAGTAGTAGGAATAGAATATGGAATGTATAAAATTAACAATATCTTGTTAAAATGTCTTTCGCTTTTAATCAATGCTTGTTAACCATGTGCTAATTTCTTTATTTCTCTGTTCCGTTGTACATATGTATATATTTTCGTCACTCGCCTTCTCCATTCCCCGACGAGTTGTACTGCTGATTACACGAAAGGACTTGGAAACATTTCTTCTTTTTCCTTGTGGGTTTGCATCATTCATTCATTTCATGTGTTTAAGTGTGAAATTCAACCTAAAGAAGTGTAAGTTAGGTTACGTTCAGTTAAGTTACGTTAAGAATTAGGCATTTCCTTAATAATATTGGTATGTCTACGATATTTGATCCCTGTACCTTTGTTCCTTCCACAATGATCTCACCTGCATCGGTCCACTGTATGTTGGGGTCCTCACCAATGACCTCTTTTGTCTCTCGAACCTGCTTCTCTTTCCCATTTGTTGTATTTTTAGGACGTCTTTCCACAATTTCTAGCGTCTTCTCCTCTAAGGTCATTATCATCTCTTCCGTTGACCTGGCCACGAAGATGGATTTCCAATCTATTACTTCCATGCTGGATGCAACATCTCCCCAATTTATACCTTTGGTGTGAAAATTAAAAAATTCGAAATTGCTTCTTTCTGTTGTTCGTGTTCTTTCCTTTCTTGTTGCTTTTATATTGGTTGTTATTTCAATAATGTTTTGATCCGACATTATAGTTGGGGATATTTCTACATTATCTATTAATTTGTGTATCTATTAGGTTGCTGTTGTTTGTGATCCCCAAATCTATGCAGTTGTTTTTTCTTGTGTTTTCTGTTATTTCTTGTGTTATCATAAATTCATCAGCCAGAGCTATTAGCATTATATATATCAATCTGGAGAAATTACGCTAATGTTACACATTGAATTCAGTGTTACAAAAACGTTTCGTTCAAATGCCTAACTGACATACAACAGTAGTATCGCCGCAAAAAGGTAGAGTGCAGGAATGTTGCAATGTTGCAAGAGATAATGATCAATGTTGCAAAGGGGGTGGGGGTATGCACCAACATAATGTTTCAAAGGGGGATGGGGTATGCAACAACTCAATGTTGCAAAGGGGGTGGGGGGATGCTGCAGGTGCAACAAGGGGTCATGAAACTTGGAGGCGGCGTTATCCCCCAAGAGAAAGACAGGAGGAGAAAGGAAGAGAGTGTTCACCTGTCTCGTGCCATGTGCACACTAAGACTTCAGCCGAGTGGCCGTTGTCTTATAGACCCATAATCAGCCAGTTGGCTTAATCAGCCAGTTGACTTAGAAGGAACCAAGGGGGGGCGGGGTACACCTGAAGGGGGAGGGGAGGGACCTTCGGGGGAAGAAGGGAGGATGACCTCCCCGCAAAGGGTTGCCTTAGCCCAAGAGAGAAAAGATAGACGGAGGAGGACTTTGGGGGACAAGGTGGGATGTCCTAACCCCCCAAAGGGAAAAGGGAGGCCTTTTAAAACCGCAAACTGGCAAGAAGGAATTTGGGTCGAACTTTCTCTCTCTCATAGACTCGATTCCACCTCTTCTAGCTCTCCATACGCTTGTCTTGTAAATAAAAAATGTTTTATATTTTATCAACTTAGTTACTTTTATTTACACATAATTTGTATGGTGTCATATTCATAGATAACATCTCTGTTATTGAATTGGAAAGATATATTATTATTATTATTATTATTATTATACATTTTTCAAAAATTAACACAAACACATACACACACACACATATATATATATATATATATATATATATATATATATATATGGTGGTACAAATAACAATAGTAATAATGATAGCTAACTCTTTTTCGCCGAATTGTAACAATGGTTAAGCTTTTCACTCCGCCTTAGACCCACAGTTTAACGTGGAAACCGAACTAAACTGCAGCACGGGATGGCAGAAATTGCACGGGATGCATTACTTATTGTGGTAGTTCTGTCCTTGTATGTAATGAACAGCTTCAGAGTTCATTTACACCATGCGTACACTTATCTCGTGTACAAAGTTAGTGGGAAATAAAACGTACCAATGAAACTATAGACTCATTTAAAATACAGAATTCGTTCACAGCAGGCGTACACCTATCTCGTGTGTAATATATATATATATTATATTATATTATAATATATATATACATATACAGAGAGAGAGTTTCGTTCATTCTTTTCTTTTTTAAAAAAATAAATAAAGGAATGGATATATTTACAATTTCTTTATTATAAAATCCTCTCGATTACATTAGTGATTATTGATCCGGGAACAGTGTGGCTGCAAAATGTGATATGCAAAAAAACAATGTAGATTTTTCTCTTTAGTAATAATAATAATAACTAACTCCTCGCCGAATTGTAACAATGGTTAAGCTTTTCACTCTGCCTTAGACCTACAGTTTAGCGTGGAATCCGAACTAAGTTTCAGCACTGGCGGGGTGGTTATTTATTCACACATCTATGCGAGAAGTAAAAATCCACAAGTCAGGAATCTTGGGAAAGCTGTCTTTAGTATGGTTGCCAAATAATTTGCTCCTCTCGATTATATTATTGATGATTGATCCGGGAATAGTGTAGCTTCAAAATGTGATATGCACAAAAACAATGTAGATTTTTCTATGTAGTAATAATATGGGTGCAAAATGTTATATGCACAAACTTTTAAATACATAGGGTATCCATTTATCTGCCAACCAATGATTCGCGGATTCCTCCGCAAATATGATCATGCTTAAAAAACACACAAAGAAGCTTTCGTTAGCTACAACATCAAATACAATTTTATAATCATTTCCTTTGCAAACGGTTTATTCATATATATATATATCGATGAATTTACGCATACATTTTTAATTAGCTATACGTTTTGGATAGGCTTCAACGAAAGAATTACAGTGTTACCGGTTTTAAACAGATATTTTAGGAACTTACCCAAAGATATATTGTATAAAATGAAAATAATTATTCCAAGGCTTTTTGTGTTCAGAAATACATCTCGTCAGGGAATGATTGCTCACTGTTTCACATAATTTCATCGAGATAATTCAAGCTCATATACAGGACCTACATTGTCTATAAGATCTGTGGCGCGTGGAACATGCGGCCTTCAGAAGATGTGAACATCTGCTCTGTGGATCAGTTCAAGAAAATGGATTGGCCGAACCTTGCGATGCAGGAATTTTTTCCATGGAACCGTAACCACTGATAAATCCTCTGTACGGATTGCAATACTTATTGAGGTACTTCTTGTCCTTGTATCTCCATCATGTACACCTCCCTCATTGTGTCCGACAAAACAGAAACTCATTACAATTTTGTTGCAAGAAGATGCAAAAGTGTAATGACAAAGAACAGCTTCAGAGTTCATTCACACCATGCGTACACTTATTTCGTGTACGCAGTGAACACCTTCCACATTGTGTCCGACACACTATTTTTCTTCTACGCTAGAGATATACCCAGGTAGTAGCAGGAGTCACTTTTTTAGGCGTAAATGGCTTGTTCACGTTGAGTTGTCAGATACCAGTTTTTAGTTTAATTGTTCAGGTATACATTATTATGGAGAGTTGTCAGATACCACTTTTTATTTTAATTGTTCAGGTATACATTATTATGGAGAGTTGCTAGATACCAGTTTTTATTTTAATTGTTCAGGTATACTTTATTATGGAGAGTTGCCAGATACCACGTTTTATTTTAATTGTTCAGGTATACATTATTAGGTTGCCAGATTGTACCATTTATTTAATTAATTCTTAAAAGTTGGCTTAGAATTCCGCTAGTCGGTTTAGAAGGCGTAACATGCCATTTGGTATAATTGTTTACAACCAAAAGAATTAAATAAAACAACATTGCATCATTCTGTTTATTATAAATATATAGGAAATAAATATACATTTGAATGACCAATTAAAAATAATAATAGTTTAAGAAATATAAACGAAGAATATGCATATAATCAAAAAATATATCCGTCAATATAACAGTACAGGAGAAATATATATATACACACGCAATTATGGAGATATGTAAAAAAATAAATATACATTGGAATGATCAAAAAACAAAACTAACAAATAATATAACCATCATCATAGCAGAAATATATACACACAACTAAATATATAAATACATACACTTTATCTTCTACCGCGCAACATAAGAAATAATATAGCCATCAATATAGCTGAAATGTACACACACACACACACACACACACACACACACACACACAACACACAAGTATGCTAAATATATAAATACATTTAACTTTTTTCAACATACTAAACTCGCACTTAACCGAGTCTACAATTACATCATTATTGCTCTGCATTATGCAGTATAAGCGGTTTAATAATATTTCACCGCTTAAAGTATAGGGAAACCTTTACTCGATATGAAGGGCTTTCATATCGTTCAGTACTCTTTTTGTTCCCACTTTAGAACCGGTTGGTAAGTTATCTTTAATTACGTCTAGAATACAATCAAAAGCACGCACAAAGAGTTCATCGTTAGCCACATTATTAAACAAGTTCATAAACGCATTTCCAATCGAGGGTCAGACAGTTCCCGTCAGGGTAAATTTCATGAACTAGGCACATTTTATAACGGTTTTATTGTTTTACCACTCACCATTTCCACAAACTAAACGTTTTCACACTCCGGTGCTCTATTTGAGAGAAACATATGACCATATTTTTCCTTTTTATTTAACAGATGATACTCGTCTCTAAAGTCTGCTAAAAACTCACGCAGGGCACTAGCCAACCTCACTACGAACCATCATGATATACATTAATATATGATAAAAATACTTAAGATTGTCCATGATGACGACATTTACATTTTCAACCGAAGTGTACGAGTGCTCGGTATGGTGTAACATGAATATAATACCGCTTGTCAACCACTCATCTACAAGACTCACTATCCATAATCTGCTGCTTCTCTTCTGCACGCGTTGTTTCTTTTACTTCACGGTATATGTGAGACTTTATAAAGCTTAGCTCTACAGCATACTTCAATACATCGTCTGTGCAACGAAAGCTTACAACGCTCTCACCAGAATAACCATAGAGTATTTGTACATCTTGCTCCTTCGCACGATCCAATGTGGTTTTAAAAGAGGCAAAGGAGGGGGGAAGGAAGTTTTTCGGTATCCACCACATCTTGACACTTTGCTGAATACCATTTCATAAACGTTGAACAAGCAATATTAAAGGTAGCCATTTTCTTCTACGCGGGCGAATACACGTCTGAACTCAAGGCTTACTGCAATCAACTGACCACGCAGGGAATCCCAGGTAGTAGCATGACTCACGTTGCTGGTCTTCCAGTGCATACACTTTCACACACACACACACACACACAACACACACACAAAGGAGAAAGTGAAACGCTAATTGAAACATGATTTATTTAATAAACGAAATATTCAAGTTATATATATTTACAAATACATAATAAATAAGTTAACAATAGACACATCAAAGATTATATTCAAGGTGTATATATATATTTACAAATACGTGTGATAAATAAGTTAATTGAAATTATGTTAACACAAGAAATAACAGAAAACACAAGAAAAAACAAATGCATAGATTTGGTGATCACTAAACAACAGTAACCTAATACTTTAAAGAGTGCATTCTATTAAATACTTTTAGCCTATGCTCACGAATTAATACCGGTTTTAAAATAGATTCACTTTCCTTAATTCGTCTCTGAAATCTTAATCTGTCCCGAGCGCACTCTTCCCGTTGTCCCCTTCTGCAGCAATCAGCAACGGGGTAAATTAGAACGTTGTCACAGAATTTTACTTTTGGGGGGTTTGGTGCAACCCAAACGTTTCCAATTTCATCATTCCATCTTTGGTTCACGAATTTTAACTCTCTGCAATTTTGTCAACGCTGCGTCTATCATCACTTCCAAAGTCACTTTCATCAGTGCAAACAATGTTATGATTAGTCTCAGGATTTTTTAGGCAACTTTTTCTTTGTGCTGACAATGAACTGGATTTAAATGATGACGGTACACGGATCTGTTCCGATACTTCTGAATTATTCATATTTGATGGTTATATACGAGAGAATATACGACTATCAATAAAACGGTAAATGAAGCAGTTCACGTTAAATCTATTTATTTGCTAAAGGAGGCCATACTATTATATATATATATCATCCGTGATGTCGATGATGGGGTGCTATACCTCATCGTTATTCCTATAAAATATATAATTAGTTTATATAATACGCAACCTTAAATACAATTTCTTTTATTACGTAGTGAGTTACACTGTGCATGAATGAGTAGTACAAACTAGATTAATAAAAACGCTTTTACAAGAAGTCACGAGACGAAGACCGTCTGGAGTGATTGGTTTGAAAGAGCTTGGTAATGACGTCACAACGACATTGTATAAAGGCAGGCGAAACTTTCACTTTAATTCATTACAAGATTGGAAATAGAGGATGGAGTCGTGTAGTTATCTCTCTGTGCCTTGACCAAATACTAAGTGGTGAACATGATATATGACGTTCCAAACGGGTTTGAAGCACACAAGTTGATAAATATATCGATCGGTAAAATTGCATCCAGACGTTCCGAAGAGCTGGTGCATCTTTGCATAAATCATTATTAGTTGCCACTGTGTTACATAAAGCCCGTTTTGTTTACTTAGAAGAAGCACATAATTACCACCACACAATATTTTCCCCGTCCAAGGGCAACCTGAGGAGTTTGCCCCCGACCCACCTCATGCACCCACACCATTACCTGAAGTGTCCGTTACCCAGTGAGCCCTCTCGATTGTGGTGTCAATAATACCAACCAAGATGATTATTCATCCATTGAATGCATTAGTGAAGAGTGTAAATCTAGATTAGAAGACAGCGACAGTGAAGTAGAGTCGAACAGTGAATATGGTTGCAACGAAACCTTGCACCATACCAGAAAAAGGAGGAGAGTTTCTGATCAGGAAACAAAGGCAGCAGTTTACTCAATTTTACCAAAATGAATCAAAGATAATTTAGAACAGGAACAATTCTCAGGCTGTTATTTTAGCGACTCTAAAATTTTGTGTGATGTGGATTCGATGTCACCTCTTGTCGGTGTTCTGAGCAGTCAGCGGACGACGAGATTTTGCGCATGGAAGATGACTACATAACTTCTCTCGTGATCAACTTGGAATCCTTGAATTTCTATAAACTCACCAGACGGTCTTCGTCTCGTGACTTAGTAAAAGCGTTTTTATTAATCTAGTTTGTACGTACTCATTCATGCAGTGTAATTCACTACGTGATAAAAGAATTGTATTTAAGGTTGCGTATTATATAAACTAATTATATATTTTATTGGAATGACGATGAGGTATAGCACCCCATCATCGACATCACGGATGATATATATAATAAAGTATGGCCTCCTTTAGCAAATAAATAGATTTAACGTGAACTGCTTCATTTACCGTTTTATTTGATTGTCGTATATTCTCTCGTATATAACCATCAAATATGAATAACTCAGAAGTATCGGAACAGATCGTGTACCATCATCATTTAAATCCAGTTCATTGTCAGCACAAAGAAAAAGTTGCCTAAAAATCCTGAGACTAATCTTAACATTGTTTGCATGATGAAAGTGACTTTGGAAGTGATGATAGACAAATTGACAAAATTGCAGAAGAGTTAAAATTCGTGAACCAAAGATGGAATGATGAAATGGAAACGTTTGGGTTGCACCAAACCCCCCAAAAGTAAAATTCTGTGACAACGTTCTAACTTACCCCCTTGCTGATTGCTGTAGAAGGGGACAACGGGAAGAGTGCGCTCGGGACAGATTAAGATTTCAGAGACGAATTGAGGAAACTGAATCTATTTTAAAACCGGTATTAATTCGTGAACTAGGCTAAAAGTATTTAATAGAATGCACTCTTTAAAGTATTAGGTTACTGTTGTTTGTGATCACCAAATCTATGCATTTGTTTTTTCTTGTGTTTTCTGTTATTTCTTGTGTTAACATAATTTCAATTGTTAACTTATTTATCACACGTATTTGTAAATATATATATACACCTTGAATAATCTTTGATGTGTCTATTGTTAACTTATTTATACACGTATTTGTAAATATATATAACTTGAATATTTGTTTATTAAATAAATCATGTTTCAATTAGCGTTTCACTTTCTCCTTTGTGTGTGTGTGTTGTTGTGTGTGTGTGTGTGTGAAAGTTCTAAGCTGCCCACTGAAGACCAGCAACGTGAGTCATGCTACTACCTGGGATTCCCTGCGTGGTCAGTTGATTGCAGTAAGCCCTTGAGTCAGACGTGTATTCGCCCGCGTAAAGAAAATGGCTACCTTTAATATTGCTTGTTCAACGTTTATGAAATGGTATTCAGCAAAGTGTCAAGATGTGGTGGATACCGAAAAACTTCCTATTCCCCCTCCTTTGCCTCTTTTAAAACCACATTGGATCGTGCGAAGGAGCAAGATGTACAAATACTCTATGGTTATTCTGGTGAGAGCGTTGTAGCTTTCGTTGCACAGACGATGTATTGAAGTATGCTGTAGAGCTAAGCTTTATAAAGTCTCACATATACCGTGAAGTAAAAGAAACAACGCGTGCAGAAGAGAAGCAGCAGATTGGATAGTGAGTCTTGTAGATGAGTGGTGTGACAAGCGGTATTATTATGTTACACCATACCGAGCACTCGTACCTTCGGTGAAAATGTAATGTCGTCATCATGGAGAATCTTAAGTATTTTTATCACTATATTAATGTATATCATGATGAGGTTCGTAGTGAGGTTGTGGCTAGTGCCCTGCGTGAGTTTTTAGCAGACTTTAGAGACGAGTATCATCTGTTAAATAAAAAGGAAAAATATGGTCATATGTTTCTCTCAAATAGCACCGGAGTGTGAAACGTTTAGTTTGTGGAAATGGTGAGTGGTAAAACAATAAAACCGTTATAAAATGTGCCTAGTTCATGAAATTTACCCTGACGGAACTGTCTGGTGCGTATTCAGGGAGTGTTAAAATTAAAACCGAAATTTATATAACGAGCAGTTGTCGTAACGATTTAGAAGATTATTTCAATTACCGCTATGTGACGATGAGTTCACGATTGAAAAGCTCGGGTCGGTAGAAATAAACTCGATTGGAAAGGCGTGTTTATAAACTTGTGTTTAATAATGTGGCTAACGATGAACTCTTTGTGCGTGCTTTTGATTGTATTCTAGACGTAATTAAAGATAACTTACCAACCGGTTGTAAAGTGGGAACAAAAAGTACTGAACGATATGAAGCCCTTCATATCGAGTACAGGTTTCCCTATACTTTAAGCGGTGAAATATTATTAAACCGCTATACTGCGTAATGCAGAGCAATAATGATGTAATTGTAGACTCGGTTAAGTGCGAGTTTAGTATTTTGAAAAAAAGTTAAATGTATTTATATATTTAGCATATTGTGTGTGTGTGTGTGTGTGTGTGTGTGTGTATACATTTCAGCTATATTGATGGCTATATTATTTCTTATGTTGCGCGGTAGAAGATAAAATGTATGTATTTTATATTTAGTTGTGTGTATATATTTCTGCTATGTTGATGGTTATATTATTTGTTAGTTTTGTTTTTTTGATCATTCCAATGTATATTTATTTTCTCTATATCTCCATAATTGCGTGTATGTGTGTATATATATATATATATATATATATATATATATATATATATATATATATATCCTGTACTGTTATATTGACGGATATATTTTTTGATTATATGCATATTCCTCGTTTATATTTCTTAAACTATTATTATTTTTAATTGATCATTCAAATGTATATTTATTTTCTATATATTTATAATAAACAGAATGATGCAATGTTTTGTTTAATTCTTTTGGTTGTAAACAATTATACCAAATGGCATGTTACGCCTTCTAAACCGACTAGCGGAATTCTAAGCCAACTTTTAAGAATTAATTAAATAGATGGTACAATCTGGCAACCTAATAATGTATACCTGAACAATTAAAATAAAAAGTGGTATCTGGCAACTCTCCATAATAATGTATACCTGAACAATTAAAATAAAAAGTTGTATCTGGCAACTCTCCATAATAATGTATACCTGAACAATTAAAATAAAAAGTTATATCTGGCAACTCTCCATAATAATGTATACCTGAACAATTAAAATAAAAAGTTGTATCTGGCAACTCTCCATAATAATGTATACCTGAACAATTAAAATAAAAAGTGGTATCTGGCAACTCTCCATAATAATGTATACCTGAACAATTAAAATAAAAAGTGGTATCTGGTAACTCTCCATAATGTATACATGAACAATTAAAATAAAAAGTGGTATCTGACAACTCTCCATAATAATTTATACCTGAACAATTAAAATAAAAAGTGGTATCTGACAACTCAACCTGAACAAGCCATTTACGCCTAAAAAAGTGACTCCTGCTACTACCTGGAGATATCTCGACGCCTGCGTACTCAGTTGAGCGGTGCAAGCCGTGGATTTCAGATGTGTATTCTCTAGCGTAGAAGAAAAATAGTGTGTCGGACACAATGTGGAAGGTGTACACTGCGTACACGAGATAAGTGTACGCATGGTGTGAATGAACTCTGAAGCTATTCTTTTTCATTACACTTTTTGCATCTTCTTGCAACAATTTTGGAAAGAGCTTCTGTGTTGTCGGACACAATGTGAAGGTGTACACTGTGCACACGAGATAAGTGTACGCATGGTGTGAATGAACTCTGAAGCTGTTCTTTGTCATTACACTTTTGCATCTTCTTGCAACAAAATTATAATGAGTTTCTGTGTTGTCGGACAAAATGAGGGTGGTGTACATGATGGAGATACAAGGACAAGCAGTACCTCAATAAGTATTCCAATCCTTACCGAGGATGTATCAGTGGTTACGGTTCCATGGAAAAAATTCCTACATCGCAAGGTTTAGCCTATCCATTTTCTTGAACTGATCCACAGAGCAGATGTTCACATCTTCTGAAGGCCGCATGTTCCACGGGCCACAGATCTTATAGACAATGTAGGTCCTCTATATGAGCTTGAATTATCTCGATGAAATTATGATGTGAAACAGTGAGCAATCATTCCCTGACGAGATGTATTTCTGAACACAAAAAGCAAGCCTTGGAATAATTATTTTCATTTTATACAATATATCTTTGGGTAAGTTCCTAAAATATCTGTTTAAAACCGGTAACACTGTACTTCCTTTGTTGAAGCCTGTCCAAAACGTATAGCTAATTAAAAATGTATGCATAAATTTATCGATATATATATATAAGAATAAACCGTTTGAAAAGGAAATGATTATAAAATTGTATTTGATGTTGTAGCTAACGAAAGCTTCTTTGTGTGTTTTTTAAGCATGATCATATTTGCGGAGGAATCCGCGAATCATTGGTTGGCAGATAAATGGATACCCTAAGTATTTAAAAGTTTGTGCATATAACATTTTGCACCCACATTATTACTACATAGAAAAATCTACATTGTTTTTGTGCATATCACATTTTGCAGCCACACTATTCCCGGATCAATAATCACTAATGTAATCGAGAGGATTTTATAATAAAGAAATTGTAAATATATCCATTCCTTTATTTATTTAAAAAAAAAGAAAAGAATGAACAAAACTCTCTCTCTGTATATGTATATATATATATATATATATTATATATATATATATATATATATATACACGAGATAGGTGTACGCCTGGTGTGAATGAATTCTGTATTTTAAATGAGTCTATAGTTCGTTGCTACGTTTTATTTCCCACTAACTGTGTACACGAGATAAGTGTCGCATGGTGTAAATGAACTCTGAAGCTGTTCATTACATACAAGGACAAGAACTACCACAATAAGTAATGCATCCCGTGCAATTTCTGCCACCCCGTGCTGCAGTTTAGTTCGGTTTCCACGTTAAACTGTGGGTCTAAGGCGGAGTGAAAAGCTTAACCATTGTTACAATTCAGCGAAAAAGAGTTAGCTATCACTTTTACTATTGTAATTTGTACCACCATATATATATATATTGCGTGTGTGTGTGTGTGTGTGTGTGTGTTAATTTTTTAAAAATGTATAATAATAATAATAATAATAATAATAATAATATATCTTTCCAATTCAATAACAGAGATGTTATCTATGAATATGACACCATACAAATTATGTGTAAATAAAAATAACTAAGTTGATAAAATATAAAACATTTTTTTATCTACAAGACAAGCGCATGGAGAGCTAGAAGAGGTGGAATCGAGTCTTTGAGAGAGAGAAAGTTCGACCCAAATTCCTTCTTGCCAGTTTGCGGTTTTAAAAGTCCTCGGGCTGGACCTTTTTTGCTCGATCTCTTGCTTACCTGCTCCGCTGACTCCTCGTCTCAACACAATGTTAAAACAAAACATTCTAAAAGTTAATATTGGGAATCGTTTTATTTAATTTCTTTCAGTTATTAAAACGAAGTTTAAATAATTAGTTTCTTATATTGTTAATATTGGTTTTAATAATTGATTCTCTTAAAAGGAGAAAATTCATTTGCTTTAAATTAATATCCTTTTGGCATTTTTCTGATTTTCATTCACATAATATATACAGAGGTGTGTGTGTGTGTGTGTGTGTGTGTGTGTGTGTGTGTGTAGAATTGAGAATATGTTAATGGAACGAATTCTTTTGCTAAGCCAATTGTTGCCAATTGTTTAGTGAATTTTTTAATGTTAATATTGTTTTAATTCACTTTAAGGTGAAAATCCGTTTATATATATATACACACACATATATATATATATATATATATATATATATATATATATATATATATAAGGAATGACAAAATTAAATAGACAGTTAATATGGTTCTTTCTATATATATATAAGGTAAGGAGAAAGTTGTTCAATTGTGTGTGTGTGTGTGTGTGTGTGTGTGTGTGTGTGTGTATTTCGTCTGAACTATTATTTTGACGATTGTATTAGATTTTTTGTGCAGTAGAAGGCAAATTCTATTTATTTAATTAATAAACATTTTCTTTTTGTCAATTTCGATTTTCAAGAGAAAGTCTGTATGCTTTGGTAACGAATTAAAATAAATGGTGGTATCTAGCAACTCACCCTAATAATGTATACCTGTACAATTAAAATAAAAAATGGTATCTGGCAACTGAACCATCATTTATATAAGACCCGCATGGCTTCGGAGCTGGTAGTTTGATGCGACCTTCGGCCGAATAAAGAGCTCTCTCCTTCCCTTCTTAGGTTAAGACTTAGCTTAGTTTCCCTTTGGGGGGTTAGGACATCCCACCTTGTGCCCCCAAAGTCCTCCTCCGTCTATCCTTTCTCTCTTAGGCCAAGGCAACCCGTTTGGGGGGAGGTCATCCTCCCTTCTCCCCCCGAAGATCCCTCCCCTCTCCCTCCTTCAGGTGTACCCCGCCCCCCCTTGGCTCCTTCTAAGCCAACTGGCTGATTATGGGTCCATAAGACAACGGCCACTCGGCTGAAATCTTAGTGTGCGCTTGGCAGGAGCCAGGTGAACACCTCTCTTCCTTTCTCTCCTTCTCCTGTCTTTCTCTTGGGCGATAACGCCGCCTCCAAGTTTCATGACCCCTTGTTGCACCTGCAGCATCCCCCCACCCATTTGCAACATTGAGTTGTTGCATGCCCCACCCCCATTTGCAACATGGTTGTTGCATGCCCCACCCCTTTGCAACCCCTACCCCCTTTTGCAACACACACACCCCTTTGCAACATTGACCATTAGCTATTGCAACATTGCAACATTCCTACACTCCACCTATTTGCGGCTATACTACTTACAACTTATATGTAAAATTTAGCAGTGATAGGATTTCACTCAAGAATTGAATACTATAAAAGTGGGATTTGTAAGAGAAGACCTACTCTCTCCTTCACCAACTCAATACTTTTCTAAAGAAACTTAACTAATGTTATCACAGTAAGAATTCATTTCTACGTCCTATCCTTTAAAAGACAACATTAATAAATAGGACTGAAAACCTTAAGGACTACATAGTGAAGAGCTTTCAGATAACAGAGCTCGAAAGAGGAAGAACTATCAAACCTCAAATAAGTAATTGATTTTAATACATAATAAAAAGCAGGTTTAAAGTTAACTAAACATTATGTAAGCTTAATTTTTAAACTGACTTAATATCAGATTTGAAGAAAACTTACGCCTATGTTTAACTATGAATAGAGAAGTGTGTAAAACCTTGAAATCGTAGTATCAAAATTATTATGAGTTTTTTGTAAGTTTAACCCTTAAACTCTACCCGGGGTACTATTGTGACTCAGTACCCCAAGATTTCCGAGCGTAACTTTTATAATGGGTTATCTCGCGCTTATTCTTTCTCTCAGAAATTAATAGGTGGTAAGATATTAATAAATTCAATCATTTGAATTATCTGTCCTAAGCTCCGCCCCCTGTATGATCGGTCACGTGACTCCTGTTACTACCTGGGCATATCTCTACCCCTGCGTGCTCAGCTGACCGCTGCAAGCCCTGGATCTCAGACGTGTATTTTCTCACGTAGACGAAAAATAGTGATGGCTACCTTAATATTGCATGCTCGAGTTTTATGAAGCGGTATTCGGTAAAGTGTGAAGATGTGGTAAACACTGAAAAACTCCCTATTCCACCCTCCTTTGATACTTTTAAAGCAAGATTGAATCGTGCGAAGGAGCTAGAGGTTCAAATACTCTATGGATATTAGAGTGTGCCACTTTTAATAATTTTTTTAAATTTTGAGATGCAAGATTCTCATGTGGTGATCCCTACTACTTTACTGACGAATATGAAGTTTTAACCCATTCTGAAAATATATGACCCAGGATCGGAGCCTGAAATTTTGACCCCAGCCTGTGACGTCATCAGACCGATTTTTCATATGTATTTGGACATACAATCTTTATTTATTAACCGATTCGAATGATTCTGGTGTCAATTGATGCAGAATTGGAAATACTTTCTTTTTCATACCAAAACAGTAGCTTTTACTATAAGTGTTTGGTCGAAAACTCAGGTAATCTATAAAAATTAGACAAATTTGGTGCAATACAGGAGACATTGTGGGTATGACCGCCACCCTGAAGCATCATTCCAGATCATCTTCGTGGCAATGGGCCCATCTGAAAAGCATAATAATAAGAAATAGGCTTATTCCGATGGGTGGGAACAATTTTCAACATGTCAAAGTTGAAATAACCTTTCACAGAAACGGAATGAAAAGTCAAAATTGTCAATGACATGATCAAAACCCCATTGTTTTTTGTTTTTGTTTTTTGTTTTTTTTAAAGCATACAAAAGTAATATAAAAAACATTCCTTTGAACCCTCCTTGCCAGTTTATCGCCAATTCGGTTGCCGTCAAAGACCCTGAAAAAAGGAGAAATTGTTAATAACACTGCCCAACAAAAAAAAATTTTTTTGCTGCTGATTTAATTCTAAGACCTATTTCTGGATAATATTGATGTACTGATTTCAAAAATCACCTTAGATTTTGTCCATCACATCAGGTTTTCGTGCAATGCAATATGCCTATTGTGGGTGATCCATGAAGGGCGCTTATCAAAATTGATGATTTTTGAGACCTGTTAACAGCTGTTTTGCTGTTAAAATTTTATCTGTGGAATAAGCAAATCTGTGCATTAAATCTAAAGGTCATGTACAACATATTAAAATCTTGGGTATCTGTGATTTCCCTAGGTGTGAGAGTGACGTCATGATCTGAGAGAGATTTCCCATTGGCGGAGTGAGAGCAGCCGGTTCCGCTAGTGACGTCAGTCTGTCCTGGTTGGATACAGCTGCAAAGTGTGTGACGTCATCGCCTGCTCGCCACATGATTGGAAGTGGCACAGAGTTACATGTGGGCAGCATTCAGTGATCCAATACTGCGGCAGTTATTTGCGATCAGTGGTGAGTGAAGGGTGCGTTGCAGCTCATCATCATCATGTCTGCTGTTCGAAGAAAGTGTTCAAACAGCCCACATTGTTTTCTGCTACATTTGTGGATGCTTTACGTTACTAAAGCAGACATTACTGATTTCGTGAAAAAGGCATACCTGGCCTATTTTAAAGTTAAACTTGGAGATCAGGATAAGTCGTGGGCTCCTCACACTGTTTGCAAAACTTGTGTGGAACATTTACGACAATGGACAAATGGAAACAGAAAAGGTTTGAAGTTTGGCATTCCTATGGTATGGCGAGAGCCCAAAAATCATTCAGATGATTGCTACTTTTGCCTTGTGAAGACTTCTGGCTTCAACGCAAAGAATAAACACCATCTAAAGTATCCTAACCTAGATTCAGCAATCAGACCAGTTTCTCACTCAGATGAAATTCCTGTTCCAATTTTCACGGACCTTCCAACACTCACAGAAGATGATGAAGATATGGAATTACCTGATGAGATCGAACGTGATATCACTGATTATGATTTTGAACAGCCTTCTTCATCAACGACACCTCAGCGATTTAATCAACTTGAGTTGAATGATTTAATTCGTGATCTCAGCCTTTCAAAAGAGTCATCACAATTATTAGCTTCAAGATTGCACGAGAAAAATCTACTTCATCCTGGGACAAAAATAACATCTTATCGCAATAGGGAAAGAGAATTGTTGCAATATTTTGGTGCAGAGAAGGATTTGGTTTACTGCCATAATGTAGAAGGACTTTTGAATGCAATGGGTGTAACCCACTGTAGCCCCAATGAGTGGAGATTGTTTTAGACAGTTCAAAAAGAAGTTTAAAGTGTGTCTTGCTTCACAATGGGAATGAATATGGCGCGATTCCTATTGGTCATTCAGTGCATCTAAAAGAAGAATATGAAAACATAAAAATAGTGCTGGAGATGCTAAAATATGATGTTCATAAATGGGTGATTTGTGTTGACCTGAAAATGGTCAACTTTCTTCTTGGCCAACAAAGTGGCTACACAAAGTATCCATGTTTCTTGTGCTTATGGGATAGTCGCGCCAAAGCTGAACATTGGGTTAAAGGAAAAGTGGCCACTAAGGCAAAATTTAAATGTAGGAGATAAAAATATTGTAAACGAGCCATTGGTGGATCGAGAAAAGATCATTTTTCCACAACTCCACATCAAACTTGGGCTTATGAAGCAGTTTGTAAAAGCTTTGAATAAAGAAGGTGATTGCTTTAATTACATATGTGCAGCCTTTCCAGGTCTTAGTGATGAGAAGCTTAAAGCTGGTATATTCGATGGTCCCAGATAAGAAAACTGATGAAAGATCCGCAGTTCAGTAACTCAATGACCGAAACGGAGTCAAGAGCTTGGAATGCTTTGGTGGCAGTAGTTAAGAATTTCCTAGGAAACAAAAAGTCTGAAAATTATAAAGATCTTGTAAAGGATTTACTTGTAAACTTTCAGCAGTTGGGTTGCAACATAAGCATTAAAGTTCACTATCTCAACAGTCATCTGGATAAATTTCCAGAAAATCTTGGTGATGTTAGTGAAGAGCAAGGTGAAAGGTTCCACCAAGATGTCAAAGTGATGGAAGAACGATACCAAGGAAGATGGGATACCCATATGATGGCTGACTACTGCTGGAGCCTGCAAAGAGATTGTCTTGACATCTCTCATTCTAGGAAGTCCTATAAGAGAAAATTTATCAGCACTGAAAAGTAAGAAAACAAGAAAAAGACAATGTTAAGAAAACTGGTCCCGTGCTTGCTTTAATATGGATTCATTTTTGCTTATTTAAACACTTTTAATCACTTTGTGTCAATATTACCATTGTATATTAAAGTTCACTCCCTACACAATTGTTTACTTTTCCATGCTGATTCTGAGTATGTAAAAACTTATTTTTTGAAAAGAAAAAAAATTGGGCATAACCCTGCCAAAATGCGATATCTCCAAAATATCCGTATTTGATTGCTCGAAACCTGACGTGATAGGCAAAAACTAAGGTGATTTTTAAATCAGCACACCAAAGTTACCTAAAAACAGGTGTTAGAATTAAATCAGCAAAATTGGTGTTGGGCAGTGTAATAATTCATAATATTAACCCAGATTAAATACTGAAAATATTTTAATGCATGAAACAGTATATAGAACACTCACCTTTTAATTTTCAAGTAGTTTCGGAAACTGTTCTTCTTGTAGATGTTTGGAAGAAGGCGTCTTTCATTTTCAACAAGTTGAAGGAGGAAATAGCGTTGCTCTTCATTAATGGTGAGGCTCTTAGCATAATCTTCAATAAGTTTCACCCCCCTTTCAGCCGTATCGTTTGTTACCTTCATGTCTCGCACGTAAGAAGCTAAGCGAATATAGTCCTCGCGTTTCTCCCATTCTTCTACTGGTCTTCTCAACCAATCCCCATTGATTTAAAGAGCCTCAGAAACTGCCATGATTTTGGACCAGCAAGGCCGGAAAGCTTGGTTCCTTCCCTGAGTATAGGGAAGACTGGATGGCCAGTTTTCATGTCATAAATCTTTTTCTCTGACTTTTTTAAGGTATTGGCAATCTTAGCCTTCTCTGCATTGTTGACCTTGTGTGAAAATAAGGAGAGTGGTATCACTTCTTCCACAAAGTACCACATTTGCCTATCAAGGGCTTTAAGACCTGCACCTGCCACTTCACTGTTATGTTTTTCATAGGTTTTCAGATCGTGAAATAAGCTTAAATCATTAAAAGAAGAATCTCCGTCGTTGTCTGAATGTAGCCATGCTTTAGCGTAGAACAATGCATTAAAAAGACATATCTGCTCAAGCATTTTCATCATATTCTCATCGTAGCCAGCCTGGTATCCAAAATCATATATTTTATAGGTATATAGGATTGCAGACATCCATCGTGCACGATGAGCTGCTCCTGGACGGAGCCAACGTACTCCTTTTGGGGGTACTTCACCTAAAATTTAGATTGTCAACTCAGCGCATTCCCGATAATCACCACGTTTGAATTCATTCTCAGTCAGCAAATCGGTTAATGCATCTAAGACTTCTTGCCGTTTAGACCTTAGCTTTCTGTCCTTGATTTTCAGTGTTCTGAAATCTTTTATGCTTGTGTCAATGCCTTGCAACTTTTCCTCCCGGAACTCTAAAAATTTCATAATCCGGTGAAATGCTTCTTCCAAATATTTCTACAAACACACTGATGAGTATCCGCTCATATAGGTGATGCTGACAAGCAAGCCACAATACTTTCCTACATAGATATTCTTCAAGTCTCTTAAGGCTCCAGTATGGCGCCCTGAGTTGGAGCTTGTAGTGTCAAAAACAAACCCGATAACATGGCGCTCTAAGTTCCACTTTTTGATCATATCAAAAGTTTCAGTAGCCTGCGACTCGCCACTAGTATTTGGGATTTCAGGAACAGCCAACAGCTTGCCCTCTTTGGCATTTTGGGCACCCGATACCAGCACGGCAAGTCTTTCCGATTTGCCTCCTGCTTTATCTGTTATCAACTTACTGTCCCAGTGGATGACCGAGAAAGGTGGGGCAATAAAATCCTCTTTTATTTGTCTTGATGCTTGATTTCGAACCATCTCTGCTGCACGCTTGGCAGAACTTTTAGATAAGGCCAGCTTGCTTAGGTCCATTCCACAAGCAGAGGCTACTGCTGCCGTCATTGCTGTCCTCTGTCCCAAAGAGATGTTAAGGTGATCTGCCATAAAGGATACGTTTTCGGAGAGAAAAATTTTCTGTCTTTTGGGTGTGTTTTTAGGAACGGTGAATTCGTCATCGTTATCGTTGTCACTGCTGGATGTCGATGAAGAAGAATTGGCTTTCGATGGCGTTTCAAGTGCTTGGAATTTCTGCAGTGTCCTTTCTTTTTCTTCTCTTTCAAATTTTTGGTAACTTTCCTTTCGTGTTGTTTTTCACTACTTTTTTCTCGTAACTTTTGTCAACATTTCCCAGACAATATCTTCTCTCTGTCCTTTGATCTTCGAGAAATGTTATGTCTATCATTTTTTTATTTTCGTCTTTAACCTTGTCTTTTTTATCTTATCTAAGGCGTCACTGGCCGCGATATCAAATAATTTCTCTAGCTTCCTTAGAAAGTCTTTGTTTTTGCTCAAAATTAGGTTTACCTCTGTTACAAGCTAGTGAAGAACGCTCTTTCATCAAATCTTTGAGTTTGGCTTTAGGCAGAGGATTCTTTATTACATTTTTGGTAGGAATGCTTGCCATATCCCAGACGACCTTCACTTTCCTCAAAGCAATCGCAATCACTTCATCCTGAGAAGCATTTTGGTATTCTCCTCTAGTTAAATAAATAAAATACTTCAACACATCACCATTTGATGGCAACATACTACCTTTACCAGTTTTTATGTCAGTCAAAAGTTTTCCAATAATAAGATCACTGGAATCATCACTGACATTTACTTCACTTCGCCTTAGCGAATAAGCATTATTATCCATAGTCTGAAAAGAAGTACAATAAAAGATCTGAAAAGAAATACAAAAACATTAATAATTAAAATGCATTATAACACTAATAACTACTAATAACAATTAATATTAATAAGTACAATAACATTAATAACTAAAGAACTTTAAATTCTGAATCAATTAACACAAGAATCATTCGAATCGGTTAATAAATAAAGATTTTATGGCCAAATACATATGAAAAATCGGTCTGATGTCGTCACAGGCTGGGGTCAAAATTTCAATGCCCCAGAACCGGGGTCAAATATTTTCAGACTGGGATGAAACTTCATATTCGCCAATAAAGTAACAGGGATCACCACATGAGAATATTGCACCTCAAAATTTCAAACTTTTATTAAAAGTGGCACACTCTAATGGATATTCTGGCGAGAGCATTGCAGGATTTCGTGGTACAAATGATGTATTGAACTATGTTGTAGGACTAAACTGTATAAAAGCCTACATATACCGTGAAGTGGAAGAAACAACACGTGCAGAAGAGAAGCAACGGTTATGGTTAGTGAGTCTTGTTGTTGAGTGGGTGTGACAAGCGGTATTATGTCATGCTGCATTATACCAAGTACTCGTACCCTGCGGTTGAGAATGTAAACCTTGTCATCGTGGACGCGCTGAAGTATTTTTACCACTATATTAATATACAGGGTGTCTCAAAAGTCACTATCTATTTCGGTGACATTAGATGTTTTTTTTAAAAATGCTATGCTGGCATAAAGATATGTACTTCTGGTGCAAATTTGTGTATTTAAAAAAAGTTAATTGGTTTATTATCTTGACATGCTTGAACAATTCCTCGAACCTCAACTTCTTACAGATGGCATTCTTGACACAGTAGTTTTTCAGCAGGATGGAGCATCGTGCCATTATGCAATAATTGTACGTGATTATCTTGACAGACGCTTCCCCGGTCGCTGGATTGGTCGTGGAGGAACACAACCATGGGCAGCACGTTCACCCGATTTAACACCATTAGATTTTTTCGCCTGGGGTTTCATTAAGTCTAAGGTGTACACCGGTAGAAGAATTAATGATGTAGCCGAACTTCGAAATCGTATTACCCATGCAGTTCAGAAAATAACACGTCAAATGCTGGAAAGTGTGTTCCGGGAAACAACTTATCGCTTTGAGCTCTGTAGAGACACTGATGGTCGCCATGTGGAGACAGATAAATAAATAGCACTAATTCTTTGTGGCACTTACTTTGAAATAAATATATTTTTCATGTCTTAAACCAGTTTTTCGTAATTCCCATTATTTTTCAAAATAGATAGTGACTTTTGAGACACCCTGTATATCATGACGAGGTTTGTAGTGAGGTTGTGGCTAAGGGACTGCGTGAGTTTTTAATAGAATTTAGAGACGAGTATCGTTGAAATTTGGGGCAGTATAAAGCTTTCGCTTAGATAACTATATAAAAACCATTCCAAAATTGAAAGTCCTTCGATGGAAGTTTAATTATACTTGTGGTTATGAGACTATGATAACGCTGTCCTGTGAAACTGTAGGCTAGTTTTCATCCTGTTTTTATATTTGATTAAATTAGGCAGTATTTATGTACTAATTTCTTATCTTGGTGGTACGGTGAATTAATATTATTACATAAATTTGTGGTCATTTGCTCCTACTTTCAAGTTTAAGTAACAGGAATTTAGCACAGTCGTGAATTATCAACATAATAAAAATATTGATACGCATAATGATATTCCCAAAAGCAAATTTAATACTTTCTTATGACACACATCGAGATTAGTTGCTCAAATAACCATTCTTATTGCCATGTTTCTTTTTTCTTACTGAGTCATCTCAGCAGTAAAATTTGTGGTGGAAATTTTTTTCTTTGTGGAATGAGTATCATTAATATATATATATATATAAACAATCCAATTACGCCTTCTACTCATATTGTAAACTGAACTTCATAATGTTTGCAGATGATACAACTGTGTCTTTTTCTTGCAAAGTTGTTAATTCAGCTAAGAATTTATTTAATTCAGAATTCATCAGTGTAATAAAATGGTTGACCACCAATAAACTCTTACTGAATACCAGTAAAACAAATTTCATGATTTTATTAACAAAAGAAATGTATATCTTGATGAACTTAATGCTAATAAAATCGCTATAAAGGAGTGTACTTGACAAAATTTCGTGATGTAATGCTAGATAAGAATTTGCAATGGATTGATCATGTAAATTATGTCGCGAAAAAGAATTCAAGGAGCGATGTTGTCATGTTTAAACTCAGAAATGTCGTCCCTAAACAGGTTTTATTGACTATTTATCATAATCTTGCTCTTCCTTATATAACGTACTGCACCCTTGTATGGGGAAACTCCGCTAACAACGCATAAAACGGTATCTTTGTCATCCAAAAAAAGCAATAAGGTTATTTATCTGATGGCGATTTCCTTGATCACTCTAGTGCATTATTTAAAGAGTTAAACTTAATAAAGCTTAATGATGTAATCAAACTGGCACTTTTTATTTTTATTTACGGGTTACAGCGTGGAATGTATACATGAGAGAGAGAAAGAGAGAGAGAGACAGAGACAGAGAGAGAGAGACAGAGAGAGAGTTACAAGGATAAGAACTACCTCAAAAGACTTGTGCCCCATACCGAGGATGTACCAATGGCCACGGGTGCCAGGGAAAAATTCCTACACCCTCAAATAGTATGCAAGATTCGGTCTAGCCTTTTCTTGAACTGACCCACAGAGGAACTGCTCACAACTTCTGAAGGTAGCCTGTTCCACGTGTCACAGATCTTATAGGTAAAGTAAATCTCACACCCGTGTAAGAGCGTGAAAACCTCAATGAATTGGCCGTGCAAAAGAGAGAGAGAGAGAGAGAGAGAGAGAGAGAGTGGATCAGCTTGAGTATTTCTTATACTAATATTATTCTTGATTGCATATTATATATATATATATATATAATATATATATATATATATATAATCCTCAAGAAGTGCTACTCTGAAAAAAAAATTATAAATAATTTATCTGTGAGGGAAGCAGATCTTTAATCTAGGTAATTATTCGTTTTTTGACCCAGTCTCTTTTTATAATGAGAGCAAACGTTTCTGGTCAATTTGGAGGTGCTCTGCACGAATCTGCCATCCGTTTCCTGTGCAAATGCATAGTTTTCGAGATATCGTCATCTCGAAAACTACGCATTTGCACAGGAAACAGATGGCAGATTCGTGCAAAACACCTCAAAATCGACCAGAAAAGTTTGCATTCGTGCTAAACACAACCTAACCTAACTTAACCTAACCTAACTTAACCTAACCACCCAAAAAGATTTCCAGTTAACAATGGACTCACTGCCTAGTTTTATAACTTTCTCGGCATAACGTTGTGAAAAATATTTTCGCAAAAAATATTTATGAACCGGAGGTTTTATTCACCGAGAAGTTGCAATGTTCCAGCCATGTGCCCTTAAAGATAGAAACAGTAAATCCACACTCACGCTTATTTTTGGATTTTTTTTACGGCACCTAAACACCTTCGAGTCTTGTCTTAAAATACAGGCAGTATTACATTTAGGGCAAATCACGGATGTCGGAATTATGCCGTGATTGGAAAAAACATCTAAACTTTTATCTTCATCGAGGCCAACAAGGCGGATTAGGTCTTCAAAATAAAGTTCACAAGATTGACATGTCATAACAGTAGAACGAAAATAACCACACTAACAAAAACCAGAAAGAAGTAGGCAAAAGCAAGAAAAAGTAGCCAAAAAAAGCCAAGAAAAATCTCCAAAAAAGTCCAAAAAAGGTAGCCAAAATAAACAAACCCACCGAAATTTATATACATATATATTAGAAAGTAGAAAATATTTTTTTTAAAAAGTACATTTTATACAAATTTGCACAAGATAATATATATATTTCTTATTCAGTTTTGATTGGTTATTCAATAATATTGCTGTTATAGCTGGGTGTGACTGGGTCAAAAAACGAATATTAACCTTAATCTAAATATGCGAATGCAAAGAAAATGTTCATTGGGTGGATACCTTCTTTCTGTAAGCGAATTGAAGGCTTTGAGGTCTGGGGTTCGATTCCCGATGATGATGGCAATAATAATAATAAAAGAGTTAGAACAATTGGCCGCATCATTTGGGGTGAGCGCTGTGCCAGTTCCTGACTGATTGTGTTAAACTGATGCAAATAGAAAATCATTTGTTTTCAGATTTTTACAGATAATTGTAATTTTTACCAGTGAAATCGTATTAAATCATTAACATTAAAATTATATTATTTTTTATGCACGAAGGAGGGGCCAAGGGTGAATACCGCAAAACGCCCCTCCCCCAAATAAAAAAGAGAAGAAGAGAGCCAAAATAAAGGTCGAGAGTTATCATCCAAAGCTTCATCCCCGGAGCACTGGAAAGGAGGACCTTTCTTCTCTCTTTGGTGCTTGGGTAAAGAAGGTGTTACCCCGCCGTAGTGCAGGTTTTTCGTTTGTTGAAGAGACTGACTTCCTCCTCCTGTAATTTTTTTTAACCCTCATTATTTGCCTTTTCACATTTTTTCTCTTCATTTCATCCATGGCCTTCATTCTTCATTCCTTAATTTTCCATCATTCTCAGTTTTATGTAATTTAATTTTTGGATTTCGCTGATGAATTTGTCTCAATCCATCAAACACTTAGTTATGCCCTATACAAGCGTCGTTCTTTACGTTATTTATACTGCGTGTTCTTTGCAGTTGAATGTATATATATATATATATATATATATATACAGGGCGTCCCAAAAAAATGTATACACACTTTAACAGCTGAGAGCTCAATTGATGTTTCTTTCTTTCCAAGTTAAACCCATTAGAATTAATAATGGCAGTCAGACTAAGCTTTGAACAAAGGAAATTCATTCTAAAATGCTACTGGAAGTGTGAAAACGCAGTTGAAGTGCAAAGGACAGTTTAGGAGGGTTTCAAACAGATCCACCAACGCGACTTACCATCACTCGAATTAGAGATAAGTTTGAAGCCGATGGAACTGTTCAGAATGTCCACAAGAAGCGTTCCGGAAGACCACGGATATCGACAAGCCCCACAAAGCAAGAAAGAGTACTGGAAACGTATCACCAAAGTCCAAGAAAATCTGTGCGGCAAGCGAGTCGTGAGGTAGGAATTTCAGAATCGTCTGTCCAACGCATTTTGAAGCGCTGTCAATGGAAAAGTTACATTCCAAGATTAGTCCATGCTATTAATGAAGATGATCCGGACCGAAGAGTGGAGTATTGCGAGTGGTACTTGGCACGATGTGGATGTGGATTGGACGAAGGGGTTTCGTAGAATACCCTCGCGTTCACCAGACCTCACACCACTAGACTTTTTTATGGGGATACTTAAAAGACAAAGTCTACGCTATAAAACCTGCAACAGTCGCTGAATTGAGAGCAGCCATTGAACGAGAATGCACACAAATACCAAACGAAATGTTTCGTGATGTTTGCGATTCATTGCTTCGCGTTATCAGCAGTGCCTGGACCAGAACGGACGTCAGTTTGAAAACAGGCGTTGACAAAACAATTAAATAATGTCTGTAGATTCTATTACATTTTGAAAATGAAATATATTTTAATAAACACTGCCTTTATAAGTATTTAAAGTGTGTATACATTTTCTGGGACGCCCTATATATATATATATATATATAATATATATATATATATATATATTATATGTGTGTGTGTGTGTGTGTGTGTGTGATGTTAATTAAACCGAAGCTAGGGCTTCTGCTATTTATATAAAATTTGGCCAAACCTCCAGGAACAGAGTGGATGTCCATTACAACGAAAAGAAGTGTTATTGTTACAATTTTTTATAAAACTACGGCAAATGGCTTAATTGTATTGCATAAAACATCGGATGCGCTATTTAGAATTGAGCATTTTTCTTTAATAATAATAATAATAATAATAATAATAATAATAACCACCATATATATATATATATGATACACACAGACCGTGCATGGAACAAGGAACTCTTCTAGGATAATTAAATCCACTATAGTCCGAATAAGTAAAGGTAAATGAAAAATGCTTTAGTTTTTCTTTTTCATGATGCTAGCCCGACGTGGGCAACGGGTCACTCGCAAAGAGGTCCCAAAAATATAGCTACCATCACCAGCTATCTGCAAAGCAGAGAGGATCCAGCTTTGGGACATGTTATGTGCCTTGAAAAGTGGACGCTCAATTCTGCCAGTTGAGGGTTAAGTTTTGGTTTTAGGCTAAAAATATAATAGTTACCCCTTTTTCTTTCATGTATTCAATCTGACGTGAAAGCAGCGAGTCTTTTGCTTATATTGAGGTTCTAAATGTAGCTGGGCTAGGCTGCTTTCCCTAGATCCTGTCCCAAAGCTGGATCATATCTGCTTCGCAGATAGCTGGTGAGGGAAGCTATAGTTTTGGGACCTCTTTGCAAGTGACCCTTTACCCACGTCGGGCTAGCATCATAAAAAAGAAAAACTATAGTATTTGTTTGTCATTTATCGTTACTTATTCGGTCTATGGTGGATTTAATTATCCTAGAAGAGTTCCTTGTTCCATGCATGGTCAGTGTGTCTCATAAAAAACCTCAGGGAACCATTCTGAGTTCATTCATATATATATATATATATATATATATATATATATATATATATATATTGTTGCATATGGAAATATGATAAGGAAATTTATTACTTAAACAAAGGCTAATTTAGCCTATAAATAATTTGGAAAACAATCACGTGAGGCTTATGTATATATTTAAGTTGTTTTTACCTCAATAATAATAAGAATGATGATAATAATATCTGTAGTGGAGTGAGACGAAAACCAGTTTTCAGACAAAATGTGGTTTGACCTATATTCCATTCTCGCCTTTTGGGCTAACTTCGAGTTTTAAACGTATATATAACGTATGCCTTCCTTGTCTTTCGAATTATAGTTAAAATTAATATTATTTTTATAGAATATTTAAAATTGTTTATTATCAAATTTAATATACAGTTTGGTATATCTATTGTATATTATTAAACCTGTTTTCATATGGCAAATTTAATATAAATGTGTATATATAAATTTCTCAATTTAGTATACTGTAAAGAATGAATTAATATTAAGATAAACGAAAAAATTTACAAAATTGAGAAGACACATCTTATATATATATATATACACACAGAGGAACGACAAAAGTATATAGATATTTTAGGTTTGGCTTTAGAATAAATCACTGTACTGACGTGTGCTTTTATACGCTAAAGGCAGCCGTTCTAAAGTACAAGATGTCAAGGAGCATTGTTTTAGAACCACCTTAGACCTACAGTTTAGACGAGAAATCCATAACATGGTACCGAATCCATCACTAAATTTTTATTTTATTTTATTCATGTTGCAAATAGTAAGAAAAATGCATGGTGAGGGATGCTTGCTTGCATGCTTTCATTTTGGAAGTTGGCTAAAATTTAGGAAACTGAACAAAGAACGGGAAGTTTGTTAAAATTTATTGTTTAATACAAAACTATATATAGAATTCTGATTTAATTCTTTTATCAATTACTTTAATTTCTCTGAAATTTAATTATAATGAATATTAAGATGAACGATTTCTTTTTGCTAAGCCAATTGTCTAGTGTATTTCTTTTATTGTTAATGTTGGGTATCATTTAAATTAGTTTTCTTGCTGAACAAAATTAAGGAGAAAGTCAATCTTGCCTTTAATAAATAAGTAGTTAAATTAAATGGCGGTATCTGGTATCCCCTCCACATATAAATAAAAACATTATTTGGCAACTCAACCTAATAAGGTATATCTGAACAATTAAAAACACTATTTGGCAACTCATGTAAATAAAATTAAAATAAATGGTGGTATCTAGCAACCCCCTCCATATATAAATAAGTGGTATCTGGCAACTCACGACCCTCTATATAGCAGCTGCGGTTCTAGGAAATTTCGCCGCAAACATTTTCGCCGTAGGAAAATTCGCCGTAAACATTTTCGCCGTAAACATTTTCGCCGTAAGACAAATTCGCCGTAAGGACATTTCGCCGTAAATTTTTTTAAAAATAATCAATGGATGATTATTTAAGAAATTTATTTAACCAAACTATCACGGCTTAACCTAACCAATCGTCAATGCCGTACAGTGAGTTTCAAAGTAAGATAAGGAATTTATTTAAGAAATTTATTTAACCAAACTATCACGACTTAACCTAACCAATCGTCAATGCCGTACAGTATAAAGAATTTTAATTGTGGTAGACTGCTCGAAGCTAGGTAGACCGCACACTTAACCAGCACCGCTATTATAAGGGTTCAGTTAAACTTTTTTTTTAATTTAATTTTATTTTATTTACGGCGAAATGTCCTTACGGCGAATTTGTCTTACGGCGAAAATGTTTACGGCGAAAATGTTTACGGCGAATTTTCCTACGGCGAAAATGTTTACGGCGAATTTTCCGGTCACGAGCAGCTGCTTGCCCCCTGGACGCTCATAATGCGTCTGGCTCCAGCCAGCCGAACACCTCCTTCCTTCTTAGGTTAAGGCTTAGGTTAGGTTTCTCTTTGGGGGCTGAGGACATCCCACCTTCTCCCCCAAAGACTTCCTCCTTCTCCTGTCTCTTCCTCTCTTAGGTTAAGGCTACCCCTTTGCGGGGAGGTCACCCTCCCTTATCCCCCCGAAGCTTCCTTCCCTCTCCCCTTGGCAGCATTGAGTTGTTGCATAACCCTACCCCCCTTTGCAGCATTGATTTTGCACAAGCCTTGCAACATTGATGGTGCATAACCCCCCCTTCATTGCATACCCATCCTCCTTTGCTGCATAACCACTTTGCAACATATTGCAACATTGATCAGCATTTGCAGTTGTATTGCAACATTTCTGCACTCTCCCATTTTGCACCCATTCTACTACCCCCGAACGGAAGTTGCAAGAAGCTACCAGAACAGGTAAGCGGAAATGGATCTTCCTCGGACGACCATAGGAACTTAAACAGACAGCATGTTATGCCTCAGATAGACAGGAAATTCAGAGAAGCACGAAACCGATAGACTTGTGGGTTATAATGACTGATTATGCGAAATTCGAAGACATAAAATCCGATACCAATAAATAAAGCAAAATGAGTTGCGGGACAGGTACTAAGAACGTTTAAAAGAAGGGACAAGACAGTAATGATTCCCGTTGAAAACGCTGATCATACCAAAACTTCAATACTTCTCAGTTTTGACGTCCCCATATAAAAAGAAAAAACTAGTAAACTAGAAGAAACGCAGTGACATTTCACAACCAAGATTTGTGGCTGCAAAGAACTCAACTACTGGGAAAGACTACGTAAACTAAATCTGTACTCCCTGGAAAGAAGAGAGAGGTACACCATAATCTACATATGGAAAATGATCGAAAAACTGGTACCAAACCTTAAACTAAACCCAATTACCATCCAAACTACACTGGAAAATAGGAAAGGCAGAATGTGTAGTGTTCCCAAATTAAAGGCCCAAGAATGGACGTCTTTAACACTGAAGGAAAATAACTTGAATATCAGGGGGCCAAGACTTTTTAACCAGCTTCCAAAAGACCTCAGAAACGTTACATGGGTCAAAATTGAAGTCTTCAAGAGATTTAATGCTTGGTTCAGGACCGTACCAGATGAGTCGGGTGTACCTGGCTATGTACAATGGGGGACGCGAAAGAGCAACTCGCTCCTCCACCAAGCCAGACCTAGAAGCTGGGCCACCAGCTTGACCTTCGTGTGAAGAGAGACCAACGCACGGAACTGCTACGAGGTATATTGAACAGAGATTATTTATAAATTAAATCGTACACAAAAAGCAAAAGCTTTCCTGGTTTTAAAAAGCATGGCTCTACCATTCTGGGTAAGGGAACATCGTAGCCAACTATGTACAGGGATTGGACAGAATAATGGAAACACAGATTTTCGGTACTGTATTTTCTGATATCATTAACATTGTCACATACTTTACTAAATCGTCACGTGAACGTATCTTTTAAAAGATCATCACTTATTTCACATTCATACACATATACAACAAATTCTCGCCTTCCATCGGATTGGGGTGAGAAGGCTGAATCGGCTCGGATGCGAAAGACAGAAGGTAGAGAAGAAGGGAAAATAATGATATTGATTTTTTCGTTTTAACCTGTTCTTGGAGAAGAAGAAAAAAAAAGATTGGAAAAGATGAAGGAGACATGATAGTAGGAACATATTGGTTGGTGTCCCAGTGACAAAAGTCATTGAAATTGTCCACGTATATCGAGGAAAAGTCCCCACGGCTATAATATATGGAAATAAATGAAAACCACTACTTTAAATAACAATGGTGGACGTAAAGCAACACTGACAGAATGTGGCAGAATAACCTTATTACGAGCTGTGAAGCGTGAACCAAAGAACGTTGCATCAAACACTTTGTTCAGAATTTAACAATAGTTTGCAACGACCAAGATTGGTGCAAATGATGTGTGGGGAACTGCGGCGAAAACCCTCATAACACCAACCAGCGCACAAGCTCGAATGAAGTTGGATTGGATGGAATAATAGCAACACTATTGTGCTCGTGTAGTTTTTTAATTTCTTTCCATGTACTTTTTATTTGTTCTGAAAGAAAATGACAGTTCAGGATCGCTCTATTAAAATAGTAAATAATCTTTATATAATATACATTGACATGTCGATTTAGTAAAGTAAGTTATATTCCATCATTAACGATATCAGACAATGCAGCACCTAAATTGCGGATGTTTTCATTATTTTGTCCAACCTATATATAATATATATATATACAGAATCAATGCAAGTTTTAACGTAACTAAAACAAGTGTAAAAAACAATTTGGCATGTTTCCAGCGAGTCTTCATATGAGCGAATGAATGACAGTGTAGTTCGCACATGTTTCCAGCTCCAGAGAGAGGCAAAGGTTCGAATGCCATTTAGGTAAGACGGGGAATCTGCTGTATTGTATTTGTAATTTATATAGTTTTAGAACTTAAATTACGGTTAGTTTGTTGTTGTACGCTACCCATAAGAATTAAATTACGTTTTAGTTTTCATTTCCTCCAAAATATGGCGCCTCGCATTGAAATAATTTGGAATCGTCACGTTGGATTTTTCGCTAAATTTTGCTCAGTAGAAAACGTTGATATTAATTTGGTAAATAAACCTAAAACCGAGTCCAATTAATTGGCTATTACTTGTCGCTTTCAAGAAGGATTTAATTTCGTTTTGACTTTATATTTTTTAAGATTAAGGAAAGAATAATCAATCGAAGGACGTAAATACTGTAAATATTTATTTTCAAAGTGACTCATTTCGAATACATACTGGGATTCATTGGGATTTTACTCCTTTCATTTTTAAATCTAGAATGCCAATGTGGGACCGTACACATACCGATTAGTGTCAGGTCTACGTTACCCCACAATGAAACGTACATTTCTAGGTTGAATTCAACAATATATTGTTACTAAATAGTAATAAAAATGAACTCGCGTACGATAAAAGACATAATTTCCAGAAAATAAATGTACGTTTATTGTAATTAATAGGCCACGCTGGCCTACTACGGTTAATTTTCATTAGACCACACTTTGATCGTGAGAGTGGAGTGAAAATCAAGTTCATTTTTAATGTCTGACGAAGAAAGAAATTAAAGAATTGAAATAAGCGCAATAACATTGAAAGCAAAAGGAAGTGTCTTTAAAAGAGGTCAAAGAATGTGTGTGAATTACTCTATTTGTTCATGATTGACTGTATTTGTGCATTTGAAAGGCTGCATTTCTCCGTTTGCCGGTTTTATTATTAATATTATTATTATTATTATTATTATTATTATTATTTAAATGGGTGAGTATGAAGAAAAAGTTTCAAGTGAAAATAATTGAAAGATCACAAATCAGAAAATCTCTTGGTCACAAAAAGGCCTCACACGAATAACTTCCTTTTCACTACAACCTCCGCTGCACAGCATCACGCACTGCTTTCGGCCGGAAGCACCGAAATGACGTTATTATTAACTGACTTTTGATCTTCTACCTTTGACCCGCATCGTCTCAGGGAATCATTTTAGTTTTGACCACTATGAAAGAGAAAGATTGCAACATTTCATATTTTTGCAGTATTTCCAAAATTGAAAATAGACTTATTTTAAGACGCTTCGATTTAACGGTAGAGGCAAAATTTAATCATGGGTTGTTTCACCAGTGCAAATGACCCTCTCAATTATCGACACTCCTTTGCACACAATGTGTACAACCATCTGTGCCCGAAAACACTCGATTTCCACGCTCCCGCCCTGCAAGAGGTGTGTGTGTGTGTGTGTGTGTGTGTGTGTGTGTGTGTTTTGTTAGTCTTCAGGAAGAAAATTTAGGCCGAAATTTTTCTCAATCGTTCATCAGACATTTCTTGATCCCGAATTGTTGGTCTTCTTATAAAGAATTCATTCCCCGTTTTCTTCGGACCATCGAATTACAAGAGGCGACAATGGACCTTTTTCCTTTAATTAATATAACCACTCAGCAGTCTTAATTCAGTCCAAGTAAGACGCTGGTCACGTGGTCACGCAATTCAAGAAGGCGCGCAAAGAAATTTTGTCGTAATTATTTTTCTCAAAACATTTTACCAATAGAACTTGTACGTATGATGGCAACATTTAAATATATTTTCAGGCCTATAATTAAAGGGTGATGAGGTTAATTATTAATTGATGAGCCTAAGTGACATTATGCAATTTTGGATAGAGTAAATTGCATGGTGAATTGCTATATACTTTCACAACGTGTCTTTTGGTCTGCAGAATATTCTCATTAATGCGCTTTACAGCTGCGGTATTACCAATGAGAGGTTTCCTTCATTTAAAATGTCATTAATTAACGTACACTGCAGAGTCCCAAACTTTAATTTCAGGAAAGACTTCCATTTCGGAAAGCGTAACGAAACCACCCACGATAATGATAGTAATACCATGGCAGATTTTGACCTTCGATCTTATGTGACACTTATTTAAAAGCTATTTTTAGGCAAAAGAACTTTCATCTCTAACAAAAATAGCACAAAATGTTGTGAAGTTCGAAAACGCGACAAACCATTCTTTTGACGGATTTTAATATGGTAAAACAGCGCGGAATCATTCGGATTGGTTGTTGTTGTTGTTGTTTAGCCGATCAGCCCACCCTGATCGACCAAGCCGGCGGCACGCAGGTAACCGATCGCCCTCTCCGGAGTGGACCAGCGGTTCAACGCACTAGTGATGTTGTGTTGTGTTCTATGTTGTGCTAGAGCGATACAGTCTGTCATAATGTGTTCAATTGTTTGTGGTGTGTCCTGGCACAGGTGGCAGGTGTCGTCTGTGGAGTTGTCTAGTCTGTGTTTATATGTCCGTAAGTTGGGGTGATGTCCACATCAGAATCGTGCTAAGTTAACTCGATCCGATCTGCTCAGGCCTCTGACCTGTTAATGGGTGGCGGCTTCGCACCTAGCACCGCATTCGGACCGAGTGGTGTCAGTGCTTTGTGGGTTAGGTGTGTGTGTGTGTGTTTTCTGTACTGTGTGATGTCTGTGGGGCGTGTATGGAATGGGGTATTTCATTATAATGTCTTTCTGGTATTACCTTAATGGTGCTAGGTGTCGGTGCATGATTGTACATGTAGTGGCAAGGGTGTTGTGGGTTAGTTGTCGCTGCTGCCATGAATTGTGTTCCCCTCATGTCTAAATGTTCCCTAACTTTCAGTATTTTTGTTTCTGTGTGCAGGTGTTCTATTGGTGTTGTTTGAGTGCATCCTGTAATGATACGAAGTGCGTTGTTTTGTATTGTCTGTAAGGTGTTTATGTGTGTTTGAGATAATAGGTGCCCAGCATGGGCTAGCATAGTCCATAACTGAGCGAATATATTGTTTGTATATGAGTGATGTTGTTTCCTGCTGGTGTCCAAAGTTTGTGCCTGTTAGTACCCTAAGCGTGTTAAGTCTTGACGTATATTTGTTTTTAATGTCCTGAATGTAGTTTGCAAAAGATAATGGTGTGTTGTATGTGACCCTAAGTATTTTGGTCCTGTGAGTGTGTGGAATGCTGGTGTTGTTTAGTGTAAGCTGTGGAGTTATCTGGTGTTCTTTTGTGTTGCTTGTAAGCAAAGTGATAGTTGATTTTGTGGGCGCTACTTTGAGTCTATTGTGTGTGAGCCAGTCTTGTATACTGTTTATGTATGTTTGTAGGTTATTTGTAGCGGTGTCGATGTTGTTGTGGGTGGATGTTAGAGTGATGTCATCTGCATATGATGATAAGGTAAGCTTGTTATCTATGGGTGTTGGAATGTCATGCATGTATAAATTGAAGAGTGTTGGTGAGAGAACAGAGCTTGTTTTTGAATGACTTGCCATTAAATGTGACGTGTGAGTATCTTCCTGAAAAATAGTTGCTCAGCCACCTTTTGGTGTTATTGTGCATGTTTGTGTTGAGTATTTTGTTTATGAGAGGGAAGCTAGGGATAGCATCAAATGCTTTACTAATGTCTATTGTTGCTAATAGAGTACGTTGAGCTGGTCGTCTGGAGTTGATGTCATCCATGATGTGCTGCGTGAGGTTAGTGAGTAATGTCGTGGTTGAGTGGTAAGGTCTGAATCCATGTTGAGTAGGCGATAGTGGTATGTGTGGGTTGGTGATTTGTAAGATTAGTCTTTTTGTTACTTTGGAAGGTGTGCATAGTAAAGTAACGGATCTATAGGAAGTTCGTTCTGTTGGATTTTTGTTTGGTTTGAGTAGTGTAATAATTTTACCTTTTTCCATATGTCAGGAATAATACAGTGTTGGTATGAATATGTGGTGATATTTGTGAGAGCTAGTATTCCCTGTGGACCCAAGTGTTTAAGGTGTATGTTAGATATGTTGTCTGGTCCAGTAGCCTTCGAATTCTTAATGTTTTTGATGATCTTGGTGGTCTGGTCTGTATTGAAGGATGTAATTGTCGTGTCGAGTCTGTAAGTTTTCTTGTGCCTGGCTGTTTGTCTGTCTGCGTGTTTCTGGTTGTTGATGGAGTTGTTTAACCTCCTTCGCGACACCTAAGATCATATGTTTTTACGCGAGATCCGAACCACAGGTCGTTACATCATCTGGACGCAGAGGACAATCTCCCATTCAACTAATCCCATCAATGTCGCTTAACTTCACTGACTGACGGGAAGCGGTGTTACGACACTGATCACGACGTACACTGAAGAATTATTCGATCTTCGAATTGGAATCTCATGTTACAGAAGTGGCTTTGAGCATTGCTATAAGTGATTTATAGAAGACTACGTCGCTTAGCCAATTCTTACCATGGAGAGTTCACAAATTCTCAGATAAAAATAAAGAAAAATATCTAAACTCATTTTTTAGACGAACCGTAAATGTTTTTCAAGGTCATTCGTTTCCTTTATAAATTAAACAATTATTAATTAATCAATTATTTTAATTGCATCAACCAATTAGTTTTATTTTTAATATGATAATTGGCGCTTTCATTCAATGTCTTTCTTTAAAAATGCAATTTTTTTTTGGTTTTTATGCGAATTTAATTGTCAATACAAATAAATCCTACTAGTACAGTTCCCGCCGCTTCGCTGACGGTTAGACAGGCTAAACTACAAAAAAAGAACCCAGCCGTGAAAATTTTGAGCTTCACATTGTGTCAACATTTCTGAATCTGGTATCTCCCAAAACCTCCTCACCCCCATTCATACAACTTGGGGGCTAACCCCCTCCCCCATTACCCCCACCCCTCCCCATTACCCTACCCATCCCCCATTACCCCCACCCCCACCCTTCCCCCATTGCTAAACTACAGAAAAGAACACAGTCATGAAAATCTTGAGCTTCACATAGCCGCCCGTAATACAATTTCTGAATTTTTTTTACAATTTCTGAATTTTTCTCTCACAATTTCTGAAAGTGTGACGGACAGACGGACAGACGGACAGACGGACAACTCTCTTATTATAATATAGATTTACAGAAAACAATTAATGGAAATTGTTTTCGAATAAAAAGAAAAGAACTTTATTCTTTTTTGTGAAACCTCAAAATAACAAAATTTCTTTAATCAAGTATTTTTTCTGGTCTAAGTTTGTGAGAGAACGAGAATCGAAAATACAAGAGACCATTTTCAGACAGGGTGAAAAAAGGAGGGATTTATGGTGGTGCCCTTCGTCAGAGAGGGGCTGTCAGGACACACACATACATACTGTATATACTGTATACAGTTTTTATGCTATGTGAATTAATTCAAAGCCTTTGATTTCAAATTATCAGACTTTTTTCTGCCAATATTTCTTATCAAAATATAATTTACGCGTTCTCTAATTATACGATGAAAAGACAAGCTTTTTGTCCGCTGTCACGATTAACCAAATTAGAAAATTATATATATATATACAAGGTCTGCAAAAAAAAAAGGAGCATGACGAAAATGTTTACTGTACATTTATTTTTACACATAATGACAAATAACTTATTTTAGGCAAATAAGCAACAAATAAACTAAGTTAGTACCAAATTTCATGTCAATACGTCAAAAATTAAAGAAATATAAAAGTTTTACACAACATGTCATATAATTTTACAATTTCCAAAGAAAAACTAAATTATAAGACTAAAAAATTGTTCGATATGTTTGCCAGAAATGTTTACTGTACATTTATTTTTACACATAATGACAAATAATTTATTTTAGGCAAATAAGCAACAAATAAACTAAGTTAGTACCAAATTTCATGTCAATACGTCAAAAATTAAAAAAAATATAAAAGTTTTACTACAACATGTCATGTAATTTTACAATTTCCAAAGAAAACGAAATTATAAGACTAAAAAAATTGTTCGATATGTTTGCCAGAAACCTCTACAATAGGGCGGCTCGTTTTTACACTTTTTTCGATATTTGATTTGGGGTAGTGCGGAAAAGTTGCGATTTGGAGAGAAAATAAAGTGTGTAAAATTTTTTTGATCTACGTCAATACCTTCCGGTATACCCCCAATCAAATATCGAAAAAAGTGTAAAAACGAGCCGCCCTACTCTACAACCCTTCGTAATCGGGGCCTAAATTGATCTACAGCTTTATCTACTTGATCTTGGGTAATTTCTTCCCATTTTTGTACGATAACTCCTTTCAAATGTTCGACATTTCGGATCTTATGCTTGTACACTTTCTCAGCCAACATTTCCCATATTCCGTAGTCTACGGGATTCAAATCTGGACTATTAGGGGGCCAATCTTTTGGGTAAAGCAATTCAGGAACATTATTTTCTAAAAATTCAATAGTTGACTTAGCGGTATGCGCCCGAGCGCCATCCTGTTGGAATAAGAAGTAACCATTATTCGCCAATCGTCTCATTTCGGGCAGCATTTGTTCGAACAAAGTTTCAGTGTAATAGCGGGCGTCTACTTTGATGTTTGGCTCCACGAAAAAAACAGATGTCTTGCCTAGTTTAGACACACCGACCCATACCATTACGCTGGCAGAAAAATGATTACGGGTAGCATAAAGTCCATCATCTGGTATTTCATTTTTACGATTAACTTTTGAATACACTCTGTCATTTTGGGAATTTCGCGGTGGTTCTACCGTAAAATTCTTTTCGTCAGTAAAAAAGCCGAGGTCTACTTTTTCGGGAGTGATATTTCTTAACATGCGTTCAGAACAAACAACTCTTTTCTGTTCGTTAATTTCAGTTAATTTCTGCCCGTGTATCCGTTTATAAGGTTTTAGTTCAAGGTCGTTCTTAATAGTGATGTAGGTCACATCCGCATCCGCATCCGCGGAACATCCGCACATTTTCTCGCATCCGCGTCCGCGTCCGCATCCGCACTTTGGACTGCGGATGTCGTGCGGATGTGGACCGTTGAGATAAAACGTCATTAATAAACGGAAATTATCAAATTCTACTATATTAATAGAACTAGTTCATTGTGCGCAAAAGTGATGCAAGCGACAAGACGAGAGGCTGTTCTTGTATGAAGTTACTCTCTTGCAACCTACTTAGATCCACGTTACAAAGCTAAGTTATTTTTACCTAGTACATTAGAACGAGTTAAATCATCACTTGGCAAAGCAGTTGAAGAGCTTCAATCTCTTGAATCTGTCGCTTCGCCACCCACCAAAATAAAAAGTTTCAGTGACAGAACCAACACCTTCAACAAGCAAATCTATCACAGAATCTGTCTCTCAGTTTCTTGAGTCAAGCAGCAATGACGAGACCTACGCGATGTCAAAAGATGTAGTAAAAATGATCGAGAGCTATCACCAAGAAAAACGCCTGGCTGCATGTGACAATCCTATTAGTTGGTGGAAAAATACGCAGAATATCTATCCATACTTGAGTAAACTTGCAAGGAAACATTTAGCCTGTCCTCCAACAAACGTACCAAGCGAGAGATTATTTAGCAGTGCTGGATTAATATATGATGAAAAGAGAAACAGACTGGCAGCAGAAAAGGCAGAAAAATTAATGTTCCTTAAGCATAACCTTCCTATAATTAAGTTTGAACATTAAACGATGAACATCTTAGTTTACTTTATTTTAATTACTCATTTATAAATATGCCTAATAAAACTTTAAACTTAATATAAATAGTTATCAAGCTAATTAAAGATCTCTTTCTATAAGGGTGGAGGTTGGGGAAAGAGGTCGGTGGGGTGCATTTGAGTTGGGTTCACGTCCCGCATCCTGGTAACACAATTATGGTTTCTAATTGTGGCTGAAACTCAACAAAATATAACGAATTTATTTGCAGACGAATTCACTGATTGATTTTATATTAGTTAGATGCTTGATATTATTTTATATGTTCAGAGAAAAGTACAGCAATTATTGTACAATTAATCAATTATACTACATTATAGCTACAGCTCTCTCTATATAATAACTTATTATATACGTTAAACACAACAAATCTCGAATATATCCTAAAAAATAACGAAAATGTAGACATCCGCATCCGCATCCGCGGATGTTGAAATCAAACATCCACATCCGCATCCGCATCCGCGGATGTGAAAAAAATGACATCCGCTACATCACTAGTTTTTAATAATGTTTCTGACGCTACTTTCGGATATGCTCAACTCATTAGCAATTCTGGACGGTGTCACGTGAGTCCCTGGTCTGCCTTCTTGACTACAAATTCTTAGTTCCACATCTCTGATGTTTTCTTCGGTTCGAACTGATCTTGGCCTCCCGCTTCCTTGTTTCCTTTCAGTACTTTCAGTTTCGTCGATTTTTCTTAACAGCTTGTCCAAACCTCCTTTCGACCATGGTTTATTCGGAAACTCTTGTAATAATTTTATTGCGCCATAATTTTTATCAAGTCTGTAATGTTTTATTAATATTTTATCTTCTTTAGAAAAGGGCATATTACCATTTTTATTGATTAAAATTATTTAGGCATCTGAAAAAAATAATTTAAAATGAGAAAAACATTAAATTTTTACGCGGAAATTCACTTTTTTAGTCATTGCACGTTTGTGGCCATAAAATCTTTATTTTATGACCGATTTTGATGAAATTTGTTTTATACAACTCTGGGCTCTTTTATCTTTAGCTAGATATATAACATTTAAGGGTCCGGCAAAAAATGCGGGCGTGAGAGAAATTTTCGTCATGCTCCTTTTTTTTTTGCGGACCCTGTATATATATCATATTTAGTATCTGAAAGTAAAAATATTGAAGTGAATATATAAGTGATGAATTAATATGAGTAGTGTAGCGGGAGAAGGGGATAAGCTACAAAATCGGCGAAATGTATTTTCTGTTTGAAAAGACAACTTATTCTTCCCTCTATCACCTTCATCTCCATTTTGGCAGATATGCCAGTTTGTAAGTGGGAACACCGTTTCCAGTTACAAAATTGAATATCCGATTTAAGAGTGTCGGCACGCGGCATTCGTGGGTGCCAATCCATCAATTCTCGGACGTGTGTTCACTATCCTCTCGCCGAAGGGAAGCCTTCGCTCGAGATGGAAAAAGAGAGGCGTCGCGCTCCACCCACAGGAGACGGAGGGGGCAATTGCCCTCCTGAAATGTCACCCATGCTCCCTGTGCGGCAAAACTTTCGATCGGCCGTCCCTGTTGGCAGCCCACACGCGTACCTACACCGGGGAGAGGCCCTTTGCCTGCCCCGTCTGCCGCTATAACTTCGCCCAAAAAGGGAACATGAGGCGACATTGGGTCACCTTGCACGTGGGCAAGTCATAGGGAGAGAAAAGTTGAGGGGAGGTTGTGGTTTACCGAGGATATTGTGGAGTGGAGGTGATAGTGAGGGCGTGGTGCTCATGAGCTCTTTTGTCGCTGACAGGAGACACGGCGCGACGCCCACGGAAGAACCTCCTACGCTCACGCCCTGTCGCAGCTCTACTGGTGCAGTCAACCGTTGGAGAAAACGACTACCCAAGTGCCGCCGCCTTTCAGGGCCTCTTTCCCTTCAACCCCCTGGGTAGGGTTCTCGACCAGTCGTGCCCTTATTGCGGCAAACCGTGCGAGACGCTCTCCCAGCTTGCCATTCACCTGCGTGCCCATACAGGCGAGCATCTGCGAATATAGAGCAACACGAAAGCACCACATCGAAAGCCACCTGGTGAGGAGGCACAAAAACGCCTTCAGGGAGCCGAACCCTAATCCATTTTGACCGCCTACTCACGTGGCACTCTGTCGCTTCCTCGGACGCATCGTGGTCGGGGGCTTACAAGGTCTTCCAATTCTCCCTTCAGGAGTCAGGCTTCGTCTCACTTTGAAACTGTTCACCTCTTTACTACCACTAATTTTTCGTTATTGAGCGGCGCTCTTACTAAGAGACGATAGAATTTAAAATGTTAATTTCATGTTGACGGAGGCCCGTCCTTTGAATGAAGGTAGAAGTATATTGCTTCGAAGTAGTATTGTCTTTAATTGCCTTTTGGTTATTATAATAAAATTGGTTGGGCTCGATATATATATATATATATATATATATATATATATATATATATATATATATATATATATATATATATATATATATATATATATATAATATATATTAGGGTGTGTCAATTTTGTCAACTTTTTCAAATCAATTTTGGTAGTGAAAATATAGTCTTTTCATGTCAAAACTTGAAACTGTCCAACCAAAATGAACTAAAATAACCCTTACCTACATCAATTTTACCTTAAAGTTTCAGAAATTGACTCTTTTACTAAATAATAGGACATAAATTGATTAACTATTCATCTGTCACAGAATTATCCCACTGATCGCATATGGAGTGTTTTCAAGGTCATATAGTTGTTGTACAATGTACAAGTCACAACATGAATAGAACTGTCCCTCACTCTCAGTCCTCAGTTGCCTCTTAGATGTCATAGACGGTGGTTTGCTGTTATTGCTCTTATACCTACTTCATAGTTATTCTACTAGACGAATACTGCAGTTTAACTGTAGGTATGGATTATTGATTATTACAATTATTTATTATTATCATATTCTTCTGTCTAATTATGTTGTAATCCCATGAAATATTCTTTTATTGAATTTTAGAACATCGAATGACTAAACTTTGAAACATCGTAATTGATATAAAATACTTAAATGTTTTTCTTTCTTTTCAGATATTCCTAAGATGCCAAAATTGAAGACAAGAGGTCAGTCGTCATGCCACTTGAGCCTGTTAGTCGGTACAGGCAAGGAGCTTCCCGTATCAGAACTACCAACAGTGCGAGACATGCTGAGACTAGGGTTACTCCTTCGTGAACAAAATACAAAGGATAGAAGGAACTACACAGAGAAAGAGCTCATAAGGGACATGATTCCCCCTCTTCTGCATCAGTGGAAAAAAGCTAATGTGTTATTCAAACCACCTGTACTCAATCAGTATAGAACTATTGAGCTAAAATTAACAAAGCTGTGGCACAAAGCAGTTGAGACATCACTTGGTAAAGGAAAACTAGCAAAGAAAAATAAATTTCTGCACACACTTTATACTCTTCTTGACATTTTTAACTGCCAGTGTCCCATAGAGTTGTGTTCTGAAGCCAATTGTTCTCCCTCATGCAGAAGAGAACCTCACTCTCACATTGATTGTCGCTGTCCTCGTGAGAAGAAAATCCCTGTTTTGGAGCTGGCTTTCATAAAGGAGCAGAGAACAAAGGCAGGAGGCCAAGGAAGTATGCAGATTGGTTCGGCAGATTATTCAGAAACCAAAAAACAGATTGTTATTGCTAAGAAAAAAGAAAAAATCCGAGAGAGGGAAGAAAGGAAGAAAAAGAAGAGTGAAGAAGCCACCCAAAGAGATGAAGAGCTCTATCAAGAGGTTTCTCACTTCTTTGAAAGCTCTTCAGATGAACAGAAAGAAGCAACATCAGATGATAGCTCCAAAATGCCATCTGAACCTTCGCCGAAGAGAATGAAATACAACACTAAAGACATCTCAAACATTGCCCTTGCCAGTATTCTCCACCATACGGGGCTTCGAGAGACTGCAGAGATTGCCACTGCCGCTTGGATAGATGCAGGCGTCATCAGCCGAGAGGATACATCCTTAGTGATAGATCATAATAAGATAAGAAGAGCACAAGAAAAAATAATGAAGGAAATATCTGATCAGCATGAAAAAGATTTGAAGGAGGGAGGTCTCTCTTGCCTTTTTTTTTGATGGAAGAAGAGATGACACAAAAGTTCTCCTAGAGGTATAGGGAATGAACAAAGTTTCCCGGTCTCATCAAAGAAGAACACTACTCTGTGTGTTTCGAACCTGGTGGCCGCTATTTATTTCACTTTGTTCCTGAAGCAGAAGTAGAAGGCAATAAACATGCAGAGACAATTGCTGATCAAATAATATGTTGGCTTCAAGAAAGAAGACTTGACAGTTCACTGCAGGCCATTGGTGGAGACTCAACTGCGGTGAACCCTGGATGGCAGGGCGGTGTTATGACGCATTTAGAGAAAAAACTTGGAAGAAGGCTTGTTTGGATTGTATGTGATTTGCACACAGGGGAACTACCTCTTCGTCGTCTCATCCAAGAACTTGATGGTCCTACAAAGAGCAACAACAAGTGGTCAGCCCCCCTTGGCAACATGCTAGATGAAGCAACGGAATTAGAAATAAATACAAAATTTCCAATGGTCGAAATAGACCCTCCCCTTCCAGTGTTGTCTGAAGAAGTTATCAAAGACCTCAGCACGGATCAATCTTACGCTTATCGTATTGTTCAAGCAATCAGATCAGGAGAGTTGCCTCAAAATCTGGCTCTCTTGGAGATTGGACCCGTAAGTCACAGTCGTTGGTTAACTACAGCGATTTGTGTTCTGCAGGATTTGAGTTTCCAAACATGCACTGAAGGGCAAAATGCTACAGAATTTGATGTTGATTGTTGAATTTATTATTGGGTTTTATCTTCCTCACTGGTTCAATGTAAAACTTAATCTAATGTGGATGGAGGGGCCCAACCACATCTTATTTCAATTACACAGTGCTGGGCACTTGCGCAAAACGCAAATTGCGCAATTGCGCAAGTGTGATTTCGGTTGCGCATTTGCGTTTGCGCCAATTCTTGTACAAACTTGTGCGCAAACGTGAAAAAAAAACAAATATTAAAAATAGTGGATTTAGCTCATAAACACGTGACTGCCAGACAGGTGGCGCCGCCAGACAGCAGTGAGCACTCAGTATACCAACAACGCTAGTGAAACACGTTTGTTTGATTAGTTGATTTTAATTTTATTTCAGAGTTCAAACTACTAACTACTCTAGTAACTTCTAGAAACTTCATAAGTTATAACTACTGTCTATAACTAGTGAACCATGGACAGCCTCAGACACCAGTACCGCGCCGCCTGGGTTGAGGTCTTTCTGAAGTACAACACGGCCATCCCCAGCTCTGCAGCTGTGGAGAGGGTGTTCTCCCAGGGGTCTGACACCATGAAGCCCAAGAGGTCCAGCCTGACCTCTGAGAACTTTGAGAGGTTTGTGTTCCTGAAGGGCAACATGGACCTACTCACGATGGAGTTGGAGGAGGACTCTGAGGAGCTTTGGAGTGTTTTTTTTTGTAATATTGTAATTTCTTTTTTTTTTATTATTATGTACTTAACATTGTAATTTTGTATCTATTCTTTATTGATATATCTATGGATCATGTGTCTGTTAATAAAGTCTTTTGATTTGATTTGATTTGATTTACTATAAATTTAATTTTATACAGGGTGTCCCAAAAAAAACCGCACCTATTTTTTTTGGGAAAACCCTGTATATATAAATAGTTTGCGTTTGCGTTTGCGCAAGTTTCGAGAAGTTTGCGCATTTGCGCTTGCGCAAGGTATGGGTTTGGGTTTGCGCATTTGCGCTTGCGCAAGTGAATTTTCGTTTGCGCTGCCCAGCACTGCAATTACAGCTACTGAGAACCCAAAGGAAAGTAGTGGTGGACGTCGTGTTACCTGTGGTGAGAAGGTCCGCTTGGTATGCTAGGCCAGAGGCAGTTTTGCAAGCAATACTCTGCAGCCAATGCACCAAAGAGCGAACTGAGGCTGTGAAAATCATTCTAAAGCTTAGAGGAACATCACTAGATGATGACCAGCTGGGAGACTGCTCTGTTCAGACAAGGAAGGTACCTCCGATAAACGTCAATGCCATGAAATTGTCAGAATTAGTTAACTTGAGTTCGGAAGTTTTGGAGCCACCATTGACAACATGTATAACAAACAAAGATTTAACTCAACTTAAAGAGGCCCCAATGCAAGTGCCAAAGTGGCCTTCTCACACTCAGAGTGTGGAGAGATGTGTGAAAATGGTCACAGAAGCAGCTAGTCAAGTTTACAGTCACGAGAGGCGAGAAGGCTACATCAAAGCGCAAGTAGCAAGCCGAATGCTGATGTCAAGGAACCGCAGCAAAAAGGACATGACTGCATTGGTTACTTTCAAATAAAGACTCTGAATGATATCTTATTGCCACTTTAAATGTTGATAGGATGTTTGTGCACATTTGTTATTTTGTTACGAATTTACGGAAAAATGGATTTTTTTAATTAAAATTTATGTAGGTAGGAGTTGTTTTTTATTGTTTTTGAAGCAAGGATATTATTTTGTATGCCAAATGATTACATTAAATTGCTACCAAATCACATGATTTTCAATTTAGTCATTTCACCCGCCAAATTGACACACCCTAATATGTATATATATATATATATAATATATATTAGAGGTGGAACGAATGTCAATTTGTGATATTCGCGAATGCGAATGCGAATGCGAATATTTTATTTTAATATTCGCGAATGCGAATGCGAATATTTTATTTTAATATTCGCGAATGCGAATGCGAATGCGAATATTTTATTTTAATATTCGCGAATGCGAATGCGAATATTTACTAAAATTACTATTAGAATTAATATATTCGTTTTTCATCATTAGAATTGAGGTATTTAAAATTTTAAATGTTAACTTGTAAGAGTTTCGCCATAGAAAATTAAATAGGAATAAATTCCATTGAATTTTCTATGTTACCGGGATACGGGACGAGGACCCACTCTTATAATGTATCCCACCAACCTCTTTCCCCAACCTCCACCCTTGAAAGAGGATGACTATTTCTTTATAAATGCCACGGAGCATCGTTTAGTCGGCAAGAGAAATAAGACATTTCATTCATTGTGAAGAGTATTCCAATCTTCCGATAATGGTATTGATAAAGAAATAGTTTAGGCATTCACTGGTTGACTCTTTCGTACTTGAATTCTACTATTGGTAGATTATATTTTAGGAATAGTAGTTTTTCCGCTCTCTCCGCTGATAGTTTGGAGCGTTTTGTATCGTACACTAGACCGGCACCACTGAAAAGGCGTTCACTCGCAACACTGGATGGGACAAGCAAGAAAACACCTTGCTAATTGCGACAACTCTGAAAATTGTTCGGCATGCACTCTCCACCATTCCAGAGGATTTTCGTCAGTTGGCAGTCGTTTTTCCTTGAGATACTTGTCTAGATTCTTTGAAGATCGTTCTGAAATCCTTTCTCCAGACTCATCGTCACTGCTCGAGGAAAGGATTTCTTTCATAGCTTCGGCGACAGACGTGGACGGTTTTTTATCGCGCGGTTTTTCATCACGAAGGCCTGGAGATTGAGAATCTGTCTTTTCCTTACTAAGTGCTTCACATTTTAATCCAACCTCTACTTTAACCCTGTCCGTAACAAAAGAAGAGCTGAAAAATTTTACTTTGTATCTAGGATCTAAAAATGTAGCAATGTAGTACAAGTCGTTGTTTTCTGCTGAATCGAACCTTTTTGTTATTTCTGATAACATTGTTTCTCGCATCGCTTTGATCCCATGACTTTCTTCAGCTGTGGACAAACTGGACATCAATACTTTCTTCAGAGTGGTCACGAGAGGAATGACGTCCGCTATTGATGATGAGTTGCTGCTGATATTTCTTGTGATATCTTCGAATGGTTGGAGTAGAGTAATGCATTTGTCCAGAGTTGAATTGTCTTGAAGTGTTAAAGGTTTGATCTTACCGGTTGCAGTGGCATACAAGCAGAGAGGTTCATTGATAGCTTTCATTCTGATCATCATTGCAGAGTACTATTCCAACGATTGGAACGTCATGAATCACAGAAAGCAGTGGAGCATTTATTCTAGCCTGAATTTTCTTAAACTCTTCTTGGGCCATGGTTGAATGATTGAAATGTGTCGCAATTGACCTCCATTTTGAGATGACTTCAACGACTGCTTTCTGAGATGACAGAGAATTTTTGACAACAAGGTGCAATTGGTGACTGGCACAGTTGGTGTTGTTAACACCTGAAAGAAACAACGCTTTTTTCATATTAGCACCTGCATCCCTCATGACGCAGTGAACATCATCCGCGCACAGACTCCACTTCTCCAACAAATTGTCAACACTTGGCTGAGATATTCCCCTGTGTGACGTTCAGAGAGGGGTTCAGCGCAGAGCACAAAACTCTGACGTTTGAATTCTTTGTCCACAGCGTGACTGGTCAGTGACAGCAACGAAACACCTGATTGTGTATCGGACAACTCATCGGTGGTGAAGGACAGTTTCGATGATTGTTTGAGGGAGCTGATATTGTCTCCAATTGTACTTCTGACAGAATCATACATTGTCTCACAAATTTTATCTCTTTAATACTTTCTTTGGCGCAGTGGATAACATGGCGCCGCTTCTTTCATGAGCCGCATAAAGCCAATATCTTCCACGTGAGAAAATGGAAGATCATCCATTACTAACATTTCTGCAATCTTACTGTCCATGCTCTTTGTTTTTGCGTTTGTTCACATCCCACAATTTTGTCTTTTCAAGACACATTTCAAGAGTAGCTTGCTTCATCCTCGCAGCTGGTGTTGGAGATGCCTTCCTCTTCTTGCTACTTTCTTTCGCTTCTTCTTCGGTCTTACTCATATTCTTATACTCTGCAGGGTGTTTGCTGTTAAGATGATTACGCAATCCAGACGTCGTTCTTCCTTTTCGCGAATAATTGGCTTTACAAAGCTTACACTTAGCAATATCATTTGATACTAACTCAAAATAGTCCCAAACGGCACTGGAGGACGCCATCACAAAGCACCTGACACAATGAATTGGGGGCAATTGAAGGCGACACAGGGTTATAGACGGACACTTGCACGCACCCTCACTCAGCCAAGGCTCGTGGGTAACTGACTCGCCAGGCTCCCGCACACCGACCCCTCTCAGACAGCTACAGCTGCATCTGCCGCTAGTCAGGAAAAAAACGTCGCTCATACGCACACAGCGACACACTGCTGGAAACAGACGTGGCAGCATCCAACAGTTTCATTTTCGCACCAACCGTTTCTGCGACAATTATAATGAAAAAAAACTAATGCATCACTTATAGCACGAAATATTCGCATTCGCATATTCGCACATCTAAATGCGAATGCGAATGCGAATGCGAATGTTCAAAATGATGCGAATATTCGCAAATGCGAATGCGAATGCGAATATTCGGTCCACCTCTAATATATATATATATATATATATATATATGCAACGTTCTATCGACATGACATTCTATCGACAAGTATATTATAGGTAAGATTAAATTAAGATTTTAGAGTGTCGACTGTTTGGATTTGTCGACGAAATGAGTAGGTATAGCTCTAATCTATTAAAGGTTCTGCGCAACGCTCTCTCTTTCCCCCGGAGATCAGTCTGATGAGTCCCACTCTAGTTAGGCCTCGTGGTCAAATTATAGATTTTTTTTTTATTGGTGTTGTTTAACCTCCTTCGCAACATCTAAGGTCATATGACGGAGGGGACCTACAGCTTTACGTGGGATCCGAGGGTCGCTACATAATCTGAGCGCGGAGGACGGTCTCCCATCCAACTACTAAAATATATATATATATATATATATATATATATATATATATATGAATAAAACCACGAAGGAAAGGAAACAGAATGGTGCTCAAGCGCTTTTAGTCTAATGACATCCTCAGGAACACTCAGGAATTCTGTTTCCTTTCCTTCGTGGTTTTATTCATCATAAATACCTTTCACGTGTTACTTTCGTGAAATAATTTTCATATATATATGTCGCGCATAGGTTGTGCGGGCCTCCAGTGTCGCGCATACGTTGTGCGAGCCTCTGCCCGCTTGCGACTTTTTAGGGTTAATGCACTTTGGACAATCCAACGAAGGTGGTCCTTTGTTGGGTAAGCTCGGCCTTGGCCGAGAGTTTCCGAGTATCAATATAAATAGTTCCTACCAAGTTTGTTTTTTTCCCGAAGGGATGAATAGAAACACTTCACTTCAAAAATTGGAGTTTTAGTTCACTCATAAATTGTTTTATTTACAAAGTTTATACAGAACGAGGCACTGATAATCAGAAGTTTACAGGGGAAGAGGTTTTACCTCTTACAACAACAGCTCAAGCAGGAATTTACAGGGGTAGAGGTTCGACCCCATTTCACAATAGTTAAGGTGGGAATTGAAAGCGAGGAGGCTTGTCCTCCTCGAGTAAGAGTTACGGCAGGAATTTAAAATGAGGAGGCTTGGCCTCCTTGGTCTAAGCCTCAGGCAGGAATTTAAAGTGAGGGGGGCTCGGCCTCCTCGGGTGAAGGTTCAGGCAGGAATTATTTTAGTCAGGGAGGTGCAACCTCGGGTAACAACGGGCCAGACAGGAATTTAAAAGGGGGCGAGGTGCAACCTCTGGTATCAAATGCTCAGGCAGGAATTTAGAGTGGGAGAGGTGCAACCTCTGATAACAACGGGCCAGGCAGGAATTTAAAAGGGGGCGAGGTGCAACCTCTGGTATCAAGAGCTCAGGCAGGAATTATTTTATTTACAATACAAGAAATAAATAAGCCTCAATTTTGGGGGAATGCAGTCGAAGGTTAAGCTCCCACTTTAGCTGGAGAGCTAAAGAATTCTGACGTTAAGCATAATTTAAGCAAAAAGTTAACAAAAAAAGATACTAATTTTTGTAAGGTATACACTTTTGGGTGGCGACATAATGTCGGGGGACCGACATGTACAGAGTACATTAAGTACATAAATTACATTATATTACATACATTAATTACCGTTAATTACAATTTTAGCAATTTGTTAATTGACATATCTAATACTGAAGTAATCTGAATAGGTAACACAATTTAAACAATGAAGGAGAGTTCTCCGTTGTTTTATAATTTACAGGGGATTAACGACAATTATATATATTTATAGTTAACAGTGATTACGCCAAATTATGTCAAATATTATTAGAAGAATGGTTGGTTATTATAGTTTGAAAGTCTAATTAGCCAGCGATGAGGAAAGCGGAGAAAAGATACGGTGTACTTTTCATTTGAAAGTACACGGACATTAATGATAACGTAAGACATAAGTAACGGAATTTGAATGACAATTAGGTAGAAGTAGTAAGTACAGATAATGAGAACGTGGGTAACTATGTGCCTACGTAGATAATAACCAATAGCCTGGCAGGGAACAATATGGTATATTATAATAATATAACATCACATCTTAACGTTATAAATTGGTAGCAGAGGCAAGAGAGAAGAGTTCGAATTCAGAGGCTCGCTTTTGACGACGTAATCGGAATTCGAGCCTTCGTCTCAGCAATAATAGACAACTTGCGAGAGGTGAAATAATAAAAAGAAAATAAAACAAAAAGAATACATGTACGTATCATGATCGTCAATAGACATGTACGACTGCACACAGTAGTGTACACATATCATTCGTCACACAATAGGTTGTGTGCGTAATATAGACACGAGTAAACATAGACTGATAAGTTGATAGAGCATAACTAAACAAATGGGTAATAGGTAATAAAATAGGTAATAGGTAATAAAATTAATAAAGGACGACGGTCAAGAAGGAACATGGATGTATGAATGAGTATGGTTGCATAACACCGATAGGACACAACATATAAATAATGACTCATAGAGAGTGACGTTATTATTATTATTATTATTAAAGAATTTACCATACATTGAATATGAAAGATATCCACATACTAAACACGTGATTCAGTATTCAAGGTATGGAAGGAAATTAAGTTACTTTATGACGTCAGAGTGATTCACTCTGTACGTGCAATATAAGGGAGGGACATTCGCTGTTTACAGCGAACTTCTAATGGCACAAACATGGATACTGTTCAACCATAGAAATGGTAAATCGCATGGTTGTGACACTATGGTAAATCGCATGGTTGTGACACTGCTCTCCCCTATGAAAAAGGATGTAATAGTAGGGTGGAAGTTTATTTACCATATATTAAAAAAAAATGAAACAGCGACAATTTCGGGTTGGATTAATCAAGGCAATTTAGTGGGAAGAATGATAATTATATTAATAAAATTTAAAAAAATAATCAAGGGGAAAATTTTAAAATTACAGCAAATAAATTAACAAGGTTGAGGTCTGATTACTAGAACTGTAGTGGAAACTCTAGATCAACAAGGTATAAAGTCCGAAGTTGTCACCTTTAAAAAAAAATTATAAGTATGATTAATTGTGGCAATCATACTACATAAACAATCTTATAAACTAATGAACCATCTAAGTTATTTCTGGCATTTCGACATAATTATTTCAGTTAAAGTTCCAATTACAGGATTGAATCTAATTTAAGTAAAATTTTTAGTTTGTCCAACGTTATAGTAACAAGATTTACGGAACCGTGATAAATTCGGAAAGACTTCCAAGGTTAATATAATTTTAGGGAAAAAGATACATACATAGTAAATAATGGTTAAAAGGAAAATTCCAAATTTATGGTTCAGGAATTTTCAATTCATCTGGTGACTACTTGAAATGGAGTTTAATCCATCAGTAATGACAGAGATAAGAGTTTCCGAAGATATCATGATTATACAGTAAAAAAACTAATCGTATTCACTATGGTAGATAAAAATTGAATTAAATTTTATTGGTGGACGAAGTCTTCAGCAGTGGGAGCACGGTTGCAGAATGTAAACTTATTTCAAGTCCGAAAAGTTGGTAAAAGATTAAAATTGATTTAAAGAAAAGTGAAATTAATTTATTGAAAACATGAAAATTTATTTAGTTACCGTTTTAGATACTTAGATATTGTTATCCATTAACAATATCCAGGGAGAAGGAAGATAGAATTACGTAATAGACGATGTATAGACCTTGGGTCGTGTGTATGGCACAGAGTGCAAATGCTAGGTGGTTTACCCAAAAATGGGGAAAAGGAATTTATAGTTGAAGTTATACGTGATTGCGTATACGTAGGAAAAAATATGGGTAATACGCGTGTCTAGCTGAGTGGGTATGTACAGTTGTGTGTAGAATATGAAAGTAATTGGTTCATCCCGGGAAGAACTGAATCCTTAGTGGCCAATGGTAAATCATGAAATTTTGAAGAACGGATTAGCTTTGAGGTTGGTTAAAATTAACTTAATAAAACAACAGGCAAGATTATATATTGTAAGCAGCAATTAAGTTTAAATAAATTCAAATATAAAAAGTTGAAAATAGAACTCAATTATGAGCTATTCTGAACTGAACACTTGTAGGTTATAAGTTCCGTATAATTAAGATTAATTTAAAAATTAAAACAAAAAACAACTTAACCTAAATTGAGGGTATGTTCGGTCATACGGGTGAATTTCACAAACATACGAAGCCAGACAAATCAGCTGCATGGTTAGGTTGTCTTGCGATCGGGCATGTGGGTCATTCGGTTAAAGGTTTTCGCAACATGCCAGGAAGCAATGGACTGACCATACGAGCCTTGCTCACTCAAGAGGAGGTGGTGTATCGGGATTAAGAAGAATGACTTTCACTGGTTTCAGAAAAGGATCCAGGAACAGCCAAAGAGAAAGATTTGCAAAGTAGAAGGCAAGAAGGGCGAAAACATGAATTCGCGGAAGAAAAATGAAAATGATCGATGGAACGATCATATTATGGTAGTGAGGAATATTCCGCGCTTGCCCTTCCGCGCGTACAACTTTCGACGGAGGAGTAGGTTCGGGTTCGCTCCCGGCACCTATGGGCTTAGCCTCGGAATTAGGTGTAAATTCCTCTACCTTTGAAAACAGAATTAAGTCATCTTCCTTAAATAGGGATTTAAGCGAAATGACCAAATCGGAACTTAAGGGAAATGAGTTTTCAAATTTATTTGGAATAGCCAGAACACTGGGAACTTCAAGTTCCGGCCTAACTGTCACTGAAGGAGGTGACTCGCTCTCGATGGAGTCACAGGGGTTTACTGTGAAGACATTCGAGTCTTCGTACTCAAAATTATCAAAAGTATGTTGGTTTTCTAGTTCTTCGTTCGTCGGAACTAGAACGGAACAATTGACAATTGATGAAGAATCTTCCCCATCTGGTAGCAGTTCCTTTTTATTTTGAACTGGTTCCAGGGAGTCCGTCGGGCTCTCTGAAACGAGTCTTTCACCCTCAGCTGAAAAGACCGAAGAATAGGGGTGACAAACATACTCGAAAAGTGAGTTCTTTCCTCGAATTAGGCCTGCTTCTCTATCGGCCCAATAAAAATCGTGCGTAATAAGGAAATTCATCCCCAGGAGTAAGTCTCCATCCCAATTCAGTTCAGATACGACCACAAATGGGGTCAGATAAGGGACTGAATCAAACTCAATAGGAAGGATGATTTCTCCGGTACTGTATTCTTCCCAGTCATCATCAATGCAGGACAAACGAGAATGCAAATCGAATTTTTCCGTAGCCACCTTGAGTAACTTCTCGCATACATCGTGGTTAATGTAATTCGCCTGACAGCCAGTTTCAACAAGAGCCAAAACTGCTTGGTTGTTAACAGAAGTTTTCATGAAAATTTGTGAGCTCTCGTCAATAAGCTCCATTTCAAAAGTCCAAGAAGGCGTCTCCGAAACATGTGAACATGCTTCGTCTGCATCAGCGATGGTTTCGCACGAGGTTGGGGTATTGGGAGGAAAACCAAAATTTGGAATATCGCAATCAGGGGAATCGGGTGACCAACTGGAGAGACATGATGTCTGCAAGTGACAATACGTCTCTACGTGAGCACTTTGCTCTTTAGGAAAAGATTGCTTGCTACACTGCTCCGAACACGAATTAACGGAGTTAAAACAAAACGGAGGGACGGCTTGGTCCTCACTATAGTAATTTAAAAAGAAGTCACTGGGACATGATCGATTCGTTACGAAACTGTTACTGTCATCATAAACATCACAATGCTTATGAAAATTCATAAAAACTGACTCGCCTACAGGACCTTGTGGGGCATTCTCCCCAGCTGCTACTACAGCAGAAAAAGCATCATCTGAAGCAAGATGACGGTCATCATGACCAAAAAAATAAAAAACAGGGTCATCTTTCAGACCACTTAAACGAGGCGGCATTGCCGATTGGCCGTTGGCCGAAGTAAACTCAAAACAATTCGGGTCCTGTGGAGAAAAGTTATCATAAACATGGTCATCCTGACCATCTAACGCGTCCTCTTTGGGACATGCATCATCTAAACCAAAAACAACATCAGTAACAGAATTCGCGTCCTTTTTGGGACATGCATGGATATCTGATCCATCTGAATCAAAAACGAGGTCTTCTCGACCAAAGTTCACTGAATGAACTATGTCAGTTGAATCAATGTCCGAATGACTAAAATTACTGACAATTTGAGGAGCAGTGTCTAAATCATCGTACAAGTCATGGCCATCGGGACCAACATGGTTGTCTGACCATGGCGAGAAGATAAATTCTGATTTTCAACATCGGTTGCACAGCAATCATCCAAGTTGTCTGAATTCACATTTAACAAAGAATTGGTCACATCCCCATTTACATTACAACAATTATTAACGTAAGTATTACACTTACTTTCAACGGAAGTTTCATCATAAAGACTTCCAACAGAAGTACCTTTATAATTATATAAATCAACAATTTCATTGTTGTCTTTACTGTTTTCAACATTAGCATCACAAACACTGTCACAAGATGCTTCACAAAAATCATCATTAGGAGAGGCTGTGAGTTCTAGCCTCGAAGGAAATTCATTTGATGAACAAGCTGGAACCAACGGTTCAGAGACAACTGAGTCAGAGAAGAAAGTTGGGTCAGGATTACCCAAATCTTCCAAGGGTGACGTTTCATCGTCACTATCAAGGTTCTGCTCGGGTGCCTCGCACCAGAGAAGGAAATAACGTCTTTTATCCCATTTAGCGACGAAGCATCCATCCGAAAAGTCGAAATGGAATCCGTAGGGTCGTAGGGATTCTGGGCCAATAATTAAATCACAATCGGGACAATATTCTGACGGCACTAACGAGACATCTATACTAAAAAAACAATAATCAATCCACACGTCAAGTTTGGTTTCCGCAATGACGGGAATACGGTTACCCTCGGAATCCCGAACGTATGAAACGGATGGCGGTTCCTTAAAGAGAGGACACAGCAATTTATCCGCTAAAGACGCAGGAACAATACTGGACGAACATTTCGGATCAAAACGACCTAAAAGGGTCTCCTCTGGGCAACGGAGTTTGAAACCGATTTCGAGAAAAAAATATTCACTTTCTGGGGATTCCGAATGTACAGAACTCAAAGAGGAAGTGGATTGGGAAGGTGAGTCAGAATAAGGTACACTCAACGCCTTTCTACCCAGACCAGAAGGGTCAACGGAATCACTCCGATTCTCTACCGAAACATTATCGGGAGATGCGCTTTCGCGCATCACTGAAGAATGATGACATGATCCATGAATAAAGGAATGAAGGGAAGTCAATAACTGGCGTGTACGTTGTTTAAACCTTTAACGTCAACGTCCCATTTGACGGATCCCTGCCTGTCACAGTACTTCGTGATTACCTGCAGACCGTTTATATATCCTGCCAAAAACGTTTAAATTCTACCCAAGACCATTGATATATTTGCCCATTGGACCCATCGATAAGAAAGGTACGGACGCGCGCGGCGTCACCGAAATTTGGGTCACAAGTGTCAAAAGCAAAACTGATTTTATCCGCATCTGTAGTTAGACAACCTCTAAACGAATCGTCAATTTTACCGAACCAATCCTTAAAGGAGGGTTCTACAAATCTATTATTAACGCGACCGCGAAAGTGAGGGACATCAACTGTACGTTTCAGTACGGAAAAGGGAGTTATAAGATTAACAGTAGTGCATGTCAGGGGGGGTAATGGTTTGGACATCGTTAATCATAACACGTGTCGTTGACACGGAAGTGTGTGTGTAAAACAAAAATAACCATGTAAGAGACAAGCAATAAAAAAAAAAATGGAACAAAGTCTAAGTATTTTTATAGTTACGAAATAACGTAGAACAAAATGGGCGACTCTGCGTTTACTCCGATGCCGTAATCGACGAGTAATTTTCGAATCTCCCAACGCTGAAGTCTCGTTGGCAAGGGTCGAAATTCCGTCAAAATCACACACTAGAAAAAAGGGTTACATTATAATAACAATAACATGAATTTTCACTAAAATTAATGAAAAAGGTTTAAATTGAAAAGAATAAAAAAAAAGGAACCTAACCGGGTTCAACTAAATAAAAATGTGAGTTATGGGTATAAATATCAGAATTATGACTGATCGCATTTACGTCCCACAACAAAATCTAAAATGATATTATTTAATATCCTCAATAATAAAACAAATGTCAGATAATTTTATAAAATGAATTTAAAAATTCAGATTTATAGTTTGTTGGGAAAAATAAATACGTGAATACTGACTCAATGACAACGTCTGATTAATACTGTATTTCGTATTACTATCGAACAGTTAATTAAAATCAATTAATTTAAAAAAATGATTAAGTGTTTATAAAGTCACTTCACTGTTTCACACTAAAAAGGGAAAAATAAAAGTGAATTAAAATTACTAAAATTAAAGATAATGATAATTAAGGAAATGATTTAAAAGTAATAATTAATAATTAAAACTCATCACATAAACGAAGAAAAACGTTTTGGTGAGGCAACTGAGGAGTCAGCTGATGCCTCCACGAAGCTTCGAAGGTCAACCTCACTCAGCTGATGCCTCCACTAAGCTTTGAAGGTCAGCCTCACTCAGCTCAGTTAGGTGTGCCGCTCGTGACGTCATCTGATCGCCACGACGGAGCATACAAACGTTGAAGGAAGATTGTAGACAGGAAGACGGTCGAACGGTTGATTGGAGAAAAATACGAACAATAATTCAAAAGTTGATTGAAGAGAAGTTCAAGGGAAGGAATTTCCAAGTAACAAAAGTTGATTGAAGGTCAACGATGAGTTGAATTAAATTGAGGTTGCAGATGGTGGGGTTGGAGTCCAAGTTGAAGAGGTTGCGGTCGACTTCGAATGAGTGAATCCATGAAGTGTTTCAAAAATTGTTCAAAGTAGGGACATCCATTGATGGACGACGGTTTTTTCGGTGGGGAACTGAAGCAGTCTCGGTGTTGGGGAACTAAAGCGGTCTCGGTGTTGGGGAACTGAAGCGGTCTCGGTGTTGGGGAACTGAAGCGGTCTCGGTGTTGGGGAACTGAAGCGGTCTCGGTGTTGGGGAACTGAAGCGGTCTCGGTGTTGGGGAACTGAAGCGGTCTCGGTGTTGGGGAACTGAAGCGGTCTCGGTGTTGGGGAACTGAAGCGGTCTCGGTGTTGGGGAACTGAAGCGGTCTCGGTGGGACCTCCAGTGTCGCGCATAGGTTGTGCGGGCCTCCAGTGTCGCGCATACGTTGTGCGAGCCTCTGCCCGCTTGCGACTTTTTAGGGTTAATGCACTTTGGACAATCCAACGAAGGTGGTCCTTTGTTGGGTAAGCTCGCCCTTGGCCGAGAGTTTCCGAGTATCAATATAAATAGTTCCTACCAAGTTTGTTTTTTTCCCGAAGGGATGAATAGAAACACTTCACTTCAAAAATTGGAGTTTTAGTTCACTCATAAATTGTTTTATTTACAAAGTTTATACAGAACGAGGCACTGATAATCAGAAGTTTACAGGGGAGAGGTTTTACCTCTTACAACAACAGCTCAAGCAGGAATTTACAGGGGTAGAGGTTCGACCCCATTTCACAATAGTTAAGGTGGGAATTGAAAGCGAGGAGGCTTGTCCTCCTCGAGTAAGAGTTACGGCAGGAATTTAAAATGAGGAGGCTTGGCCTCCTTGGTCTAAGCCTCAGGCAGGAATTTAAAGTGAGGGGGGCTCGGCCTCCTCGGGTGAAGGTTCAGGCAGGAATTATTTTAGTCAGGGAGGTGCAACCTCGGGTAACAACGGGCCAGACAGGAATTTAAAAGGGGGCGAGGTGCAACCTCTGGTATCAAGAGCAGGCAAATTTAGAGTGGGAGAGGTGCAACCTCTGATAACAACGGGCCAGGCAGGAATTTAAAAGGGGGCGAGGTGCAACCTCTGGTATCAAGAGCTCAGGCAGGAATTATTTTATTTACAATACAAGAAATAAATAAGCCTCAATTTTGGGGAATGCAGTCGAAGGTTAAGCTCCCACTTTAGCTGGAGAGCTAAAGAATTCTGACGTTAAGCATAATTTAAGCAAAAAGTTAACAAAAAAAGATACTAATTTTTGTAAGGTATACACTTTTGGGTGGCGACATAATGTCGGGGGACCGACATGTACAGAGTACATTAAGTACATAAATTACATTATATTACATACATTAATTACCGTTAATTACAATTTTAGCAATTTGTTAATTGACATATCTAATACTGAAGTAATCTGAATAGGTAACACAATTTAAACAATGAAGGAGAGTTCTCCGTTGTTTTATAATTTACAGGGGATTAACGACAATTATATATATTTATAGTTAACAGTGATTACGCCAAATTATGTCAAATATTATTAGAAGAATGGTTGGTTATTATAGTTTGAAAGTCTAATTAGCCAGCGATGAGGAAAGCGGAGAAAAGATACGGTGTACTTTTCATTTGAAAGTACACGGACATTAATGATAACGTAAGACATAAGTAACGGAATTTGAATGACAATTAGGTAGAAGTAGTAAGTACAGATAATGAGAACGTGGGTAACTATGTGCCTACGTAGATAATAACCAATAGCCTGGCAGGGAACAATATGGTATATTATAATAATATAACATCACATCTTAACGTTATAAATTGGTAGCAGAGGCAAGAGAGAAGAGTTCGAATTCAGAGGCTCGCTTTTGACGACGTAATCGGAATTCGAGCCTTCGTCTCAGCAATAATAGACAACTTGCGAGAGGTGAAATAATAAAAAGAAAATAAAACAAAAAGAATACATGTACGTATCATGATCGTCAATAGACATGTACGACTGCACACAGTAGTGTACACATATCATTCGTCACACAATAGGTTGTGTGCGTAATATAGACACGAGTAAACATAGACTGATAAGTTGATAGAGCATAACTAAACAAATGGGTAATAGGTAATAAAATAGGTAATAGGTAATAAAATTAATAAAGGACGACGGTCAAGAAGGAACATGGATGTATGAATGAGTATGGTTGCATAACACCGATAGGACACAACATATAAATAATGACTCATAGAGAGTGACGTTATTATTATTATTATTATTAAAGAATTTACCATACATTGAATATGAAAGATATCCACATACTAAACACGTGATTCAGTATTCAAGGTATGGAAGGAAATTAAGTTACTTTATGACGTCAGAGTGATTCACTCTGTACGTGCAATATAAGGGAGGGACATTCGCTGTTTACAGCGAACTTCTAATGGCACAAACATGGATACTGTTCAACCATAGAAATGGTAAATCGCATGGTTGTGACACTATGGTAAATCGCATGGTTGTGACACTGCTCTCCCCTATGAAAAAGGATGTAATAGTAGGGTGGAAGTTTATTTACCATATATTAAAAAAAAATGAAACAGCGACAATTTCGGGTTGGATTAATCAAGGCAATTTAGTGGGAAGAATGATAATTATATTAATAAAATTTAAAAAAAATAATCAAGTGGAAAATTTTAAAATTACAGCAAATAAATTAACAAGGTTGAGGTCTGATTACTAGAACTGTAGTGGAAACTCTAGATCAACAAGGTATAAAGTCCGAAGTTGTCACCTTTAAAAAAAAATTATAAGTATGATTAATTGTGGCAATCATACTACATAAACAATCTTATAAACTAATGAACCATCTAAGTTATTTCTGGCATTTCGACATAATTATTTCAGTTAAAGTTCCAATTACAGGATTGAATCTAATTTAAGTAAAATTTTTAGTTTGTCCAACGTTATAGTAACAAGATTTACGGAACCGTGATAAATTCGGAAAGACTTCCAAGGTTAATATAATTTTAGGGAAAAAGATACATACATAGTAAATAATGGTTAAAAGGAAAATTCCAAATTTATGGTTCAGGAATTTTCAATTCATCTGGTGACTACTTGAAATGGAGTTTAATCCATCAGTAATGACAGAGATAAGAGTTTCCGAAGATATCATGATTATACAGTAAAAAAAACTAATCGTATTCACTATGGTAGATAAAAATTGAATTAAATTTTATTGGTGGACGAAGTCTTCAGCAGTGGGAGCACGGTTGCAGAATGTAAACTTATTTCAAGTCCGAAAAGTTGGTAAAAGATTAAAATTGATTTAAAGAAAAGTGAAATTAATTTATTGAAAACATGAAAATTTATTTAGTTACCGTTTTAGATACTTAGATATTGTTATCCATTAACAATATCCAGGGAGAAGGAAGATAGAATTACGTAATAGACGATGTATAGACCTTGGGTCGTGTGTATCTGGCACAGAGTGCAAATGCTAGGTGGTTTACCCAAAAATGGGGAAAAGGAATTTATAGTTGAAGTTATACGTGATTGCGTATACGTAGGAAAAAATATGGGTAATACGCGTGTCTAGCTGAGTGGGTATGTACAGTTGTGTGTAGAATATGAAAGTAATTGGTTCATCCCGGGAAGAACTGAATCCTTAGTGGCCAATGGTAAATCATGAAATTTTGAAGAACGGATTAGCTTTGAGGTTGGTTAAAATTAACTTAATAAAACAACAGGCAAGATTATATATTGTAAGCAGCAATTAAGTTTAAATAAATTCAAATATAAAAAGTTGAAAATAGAACTCAATTATGAGCTATTCTGAACTGAACACTTGTAGGTTATAAGTTCCGTATAATTAAGATTAATTTAAAAATTAAAACAAAAAACAACTTAACCTAAATTGAGGGTATGTTCGGTCATACGGGTGAATTTCACAAACATACGAAGCCAGACAAATCAGCTGCATGGTTAGGTTGTCTTGCGATCGGGCATGTGGGTCATTCGGTTAAAGGTTTTCGCAACATGCCAGGAAGCAATGGACTGACCATACGAGCCTTGCTCACTCAAGAGGAGGTGGTGTATCGGGATTAAGAAGAATGACTTTCACTGGTTTCAGAAAAGGATCCAGGAACAGCCAAAGAGAAAGATTTGCAAAGTAGAAGGCAAGAAGGGCGAAAACATGAATTCGCGGAAGAAAAATGAAAATGATCGATGGAACGATCATATTATGGTAGTGAGGAATATTCCGCGCTTGCCCTTCCGCGCGTACAACTTCCGACGGAGGAGTAGGTTCGGGTTCGCTCCCGGCACCTATGGGCTTAGCCTCGGAATTAGGTGTAAATTCCTCTACCTTTGAAAACAGAATTCATCTTCCTTAAATAGGGATTTAAGCGAAATGACCAAATCGGAACTTAAGGGAAATGAGTTTTCAAATTTATTTGGAATAGCCAGAACACTGGGAACTTCAAGTTCCGGCCTAACTGTCACTGAAGGAGGTGACTCGCTCTCGATGGAGTCACAGGGGTTTACTGTGAAGACATTCGAGTCTTCGTACTCAAAATTATCAAAAGTATGTTGGTTTTCTAGTTCTTCGTTCGTCGGAACTAGAACGGAACAATTGACAATTGATGAAGAATCTTCCCCATCTGGTAGCAGTTCCTTTTTATTTTGAACTGGTTCCAGGGAGTCCGTCGGGCTCTCTGAAACGAGTCTTTCACCCTCAGCTGAAAAGACCGAAGAATAGGGGTGACAAACATACTCGAAAAGTGAGTTCTTTCCTCGAATTAGGCCTGCTTCTCTATCGGCCCAATAAAAATCGTGCGTAATAAGGAAATTCATCCCCAGGAGTAAGTCTCCATCCCAATTCAGTTCAGATACGACCACAAATGGGGTCAGATAAGGGACTGAATCAAACTCAATAGGAAGGATGATTTCTCCGGTACTGTATTCTTCCCAGTCATCATCAATGCAGGACAAACGAGAATGCAAATCGAATTTTTCCGTAGCCACCTTGAGTAACTTCTCGCATACATCGTGGTTAATGTAATTCGCCTGACAGCCAGTTTCAACAAGAGCCAAAACTGCTTGGTTGTTAACAGAAGTTTTCATGAAAATTTGTGAGCTCTCGTCAATAAGCTCCATTTCAAAAGTCCAAGAAGGCGTCTCCGAAACATGTGAACATGCTTCGTCTGCATCAGCGATGGTTTCGCACGAGGTTGGGGTATTGGGAGGAAAACCAAAATTTGGAATATCGCAATCAGGGGAATCGGGTGACCAACTGGAGAGACATGATGTCTGCAAGTGACAATACGTCTCTACGTGAGCACTTTGCTCTTTAGGAAAAGATTGCTTGCTACACTGCTCCGAACACGAATTAACGGAGTTAAAACAAAACGGAGGGACGGCTTGGTCCTCACTATAGTAATTTAAAAAGAAGTCACTGGGACATGATCGATTCGTTACGAAACTGTTACTGTCATCATAAACATCACAATGCTTATGAAAATTCATAAAAACTGACTCGCCTACAGGACCTTGTGGGGCATTCTCCCCAGCTGCTACTACAGCAGAAAAAGCATCATCTGAAGCAAGATGACGGTCATCATGACCAAAAAAATAAAAAACAGGGTCATCTTTCAGACCACTTAAACGAGGCGGCATTGCCGATTGGCCGTTGGCCGAAGTAAACTCAAAACAATTCGGGTCCTGTGGAGAAAAGTTATCATAAACATGGTCATCCTGACCATCTAACGCGTCCTCTTTGGGACATGCATCATCTAAACCAAAAACAACATCAGTAACAGAATTCGCGTCCTTTTTGGGACATGCATGGATATCTGATCCATCTGAATCAAAAACGAGGTCTTCTCGACCAAAGTTCACTGAATGAACTATGTCAGTTGAATCAATGTCCGAATGACTAAAATTACTGACAATTTGAGGAGCAGTGTCTAAATCATCGTACAAGTCATGGCCATCGGGACCAACATGGTTGTCCTGACCATGGCGAGAAGATAAATTCTGATTTTCAACATCGGTTGCACAGCAATCATCCAAGTTGTCTGAATTCACATTTAACAAAGAATTGGTCACATCCCCATTTACATTACAACAATTATTAACGTAAGTATTACACTTACTTTCAACGGAAGTTTCATCATAAAGACTTCCAACAGAAGTACCTTTATAATTATATAAATCAACATTTCATTGTTGTCTTTACTGTTTTCAACATTAGCATCACAAACACTGTCACAAGATGCTTCACAAAAATCATCATTAGGAGAGGCTGTGAGTTCTAGCCTCGAAGGAAATTCATTTGATGAACAAGCTGGAACCAACGGTTCAGAGACAACTGAGTCAGAGAAGAAAGTTGGGTCAGGATTACCCAAATCTTCCAAGGGTGACGTTTCATCGTCACTATCAGGTTCTGCTCGGGTGCCTCGCACCAGAGAAGGAAATAACGTCTTTTATCCCATTTAGCGACGAAGCATCCATCCGAAAAGTCGAAATGGAATCCGTAGGGTCGTAGGGATTCTGGGCCAATAATTAAATCACAATCGGGACAATATTCTGACGGCACTAACGAGACATCTATACTAAAAAAACAATAATCAATCCACACGTCAAGTTTGGTTTCCGCAAGACGGGAATACGGTTACCCTCGGAATCCCGAACGTATGAAACGGATGGCGGTTCCTTAAAGAGAGGACACAGCAATTTATCCGCTAAAGACGCAGGAACAATACTGGACGAACATTTCGGATCAAAACGACCTAAAAGGGTCTCCTCTGGGCAACGGAGTTTGAAACCGATTTCGAGAAAAAAATATTCACTTTCTGGGGATTCCGAATGTACAGAACTCAAAGAGGAAGTGGATTGGGAAGGTGAGTCAGAATAAGGTACACTCAACGCCTTTCTACCCAGACCAGAAGGGTCAACGGAATCACTCCGATTCTCTACCGAAACATTATCGGGAGATGCGCTTTCGCGCATCACTGAAGAATGATGACATGATCCATGAATAAAGGAATGAAGGGAAGTCAATAACTGGCGTGTACCGTTGTTTAAACCTTTAACGTCAACGTCCCATTTGACGGATCCCTGCCTGTCACAGTACTTCGTGATTACCTGCAGACCGTTATATATATCCTGCCAAAAACCTTTAAATTCTACCCAAGACCATTGATATATTTGCCCATTGGACCCATCGATAAGAAAGGTACGGACGCGCGCGGCGTCACCGAAATTTGGGTCACAAGTGTCAAAAGCAAAACTGATTTTATCCGCATCTGTAGTTAGACAACCTCTAAACGAATCGTCAATTTTACCGAACCAATCCTTAAAGGAGGGTTCTACAAATCTATTATTAACGCGACCGCGAAAGTGAGGGACATCAACTGTACGTTTCAGTACGGAAAAGGGAGTTATAAGATTAACAGTAGTGCATGTCAGGGGGGGTAATGGTTTGGACATCGTTAATCATAACACGTGTCGTTGACACGGAAGTGTGTGTGTAAAACAAAAATAACCATGTAAGAGACAAGCAATAAAAAAAATAAATGGAACAAAGTCTAAGTATTTTGTATAGTTACGAAATAACGTAGAACAAAATGGGCGACTCTGCGTTTACTTCCGATGCCGTAATCGACGAGTAATTTTCGAATCTCCCAACGCTGAAGTCTCGTTGGCAAGGGTCGAAATTCCGTCAAAATCACACACTAGAAAAAAGGGTTACATTATAATAACAATAACATGAATTTTCACTAAAATTAATGAAAAAGGTTTAAATTGAAAAGAATAAAAAAAAAGGAACCTAACCGGGTTCAACTAAATAAAAATGTGAGTTATGGGTATAAATATCAGAATTATGACTGATCGCATTTACGTCCCACAACAAAATCTAAAATGATATTATTTAATATCCTCAATAATAATATACAAAATGTGCAGATAATTTTATAAAATGAATTTAAAAATTCAGATTTATAGTTTGTTGGGAAAAATAAATACGTGAATACTGAATCAATGACAACGTCTGATTAGTACTGTATTTCGTATTACTATCGAACAGTTAATTAAAATCAATTAGTTAAAAAAATGATTAAGTGTTTATAAAGTCACTTCACTGTTTCACACTAAAAAGGGAAAAATAAAAGTGAATTAATACTAAAATTAAAGAAAATGATAATTAAGGAAATGATTTAAAAGTAATAATTAATAATTAAAACTCATCACATAAACGAAGAAAAACGTTTTGGTGAGGCAACTGAGGAGTCAGCTGATGCCTCCACGAAGCTTCGAAGGTCAACCTCACTCAGCTGATGCCTCCACTAAGCTTTGAAGGTCAGCCTCACTCAGCTCAGTTAGGTGTGCCGCTCGTGACGTCATCTGATCGCCACGACGGAGCATACAAACGTTGAAGGAAGATTGTAGACAGGAAGACGGTCGAACGGTTGATTGGAGAAAAATACGAACAATAATTCAAAAGTTGATTGAAGAGAAGTTCAAGGGAAGGAATTTCCAAGTAACAAAAGTTGATTGAAGGTCAACGATGAGTTGAATTAAATTGAGGTTGCAGATGGTGGGGTTGGAGTCCAAGTTGAAGAGGTTGCGGTCGACTTCGAATGAGTGAATCCATGAAGTGTTTCAAAAATTGTTCAAAGTAGGGACATCCATTGATGGACGACGGTTTTTTCGGTGGGGAACTGAAGCAGTCTCGGTGTTGGGGAACTAAAGCGGTCTCGGTGTTGGGGAACTGAAGCGGTCTCGGTGTTGGGGAACTGAAGCGGTCTCGGTGTTGGGGAACTGAAGCGGTCTCGGTGTTGGGGAACTGAAGCGGTCTCGGTGGGACCTCCAGTGTCGCGCATAGGTTGTGCGGGCCTCCAGTGTCGCGCATACGTTGTGCGAGCCTCTGCCCGCTTGCGACTTTTTAGGGTTAATGCACTTTGGACAATCCAACGAAGGTGGTCCTTTGTTGGGTAAGCTCGCCCTTGGCCGAGAGTTTCCGAGTATCAATATAAATAGTTCCTACCAAGTTTGTTTTTTTCCCGAAGGGATGAATAGAAACACTTCACTTCAAAAATTGGAGTTTTAGTTCACTCATAAATTGTTTTATTTACAAAGTTTATACAGAACGAGGCACTGATAATCAGAAGTTTACAGGGGAAGAGGTTTTACCTCTTACAACAACAGCTCAAGCAGGAATTTACAGGGGTAGAGGTTCGACCCCATTTCACAATAGTTAAGGTGGGAATTGAAAGCGAGGAGGCTTGTCCTCCTCGAGTAAGAGTTACGGCAGGAATTTAAAATGAGGAGGCTTGGCCTCCTTGGTCTAAGCCTCAGGCAGGAATTTAAAGTGAGGGGGGCTCGGCCTCCTCGGGTGAAGGTTCAGGCAGGAATTATTTTAGTCAGGGAGGTGCAACCTCGGGTAACAACGGGCCAGACAGGAATTTAAAAGGGGGCGAGGTGCAACCTCTGGTATCAAAGCTCAGGCAGGAATTTAGAGTGGAGAGGTGCAACCTCTGATAACAACGGGCCAGGCAGGAATTTAAAAGGGGGCGAGGTGCAACCTCTGGTATCAAGAGCTCAGGCAGGAATTATTTTATTTACAATACAAGAAATAAATAAGCCTCAATTTTGGGGGAATGCAGTCGAAGGTTAAGCTCCCACTTTAGCTGGAGAGCTAAAGAATTCTGACGTTAAGCATAATTTAAGCAAAAAGTTAACAAAAAAAGATACTAATTTTTGTAAGGTATACACTTTTGGGTGGCGACATAATGTCGGGGGACCGACATGTACAGAGTACATTAAGTACATAAATTACATTATATTACATACATTAATTACCGTTAATTACAATTTTAGCAATTTGTTAATTGACATATCTAATACTGAAGTAATCTGAATAGGTAACACAATTTAAACAATGAAGGAGAGTTCTCCGTTGTTTTATAATTTACAGGGGATTAACGACAATTATATATATTTATAGTTAACAGTGATTACGCCAAATTATGTCAAATATTATTAGAAGAATGGTTGGTTATTATAGTTTGAAAGTCTAATTAGCCAGCGATGAGGAAAGCGGAGAAAAGATACGGTGTACTTTTCATTTGAAAGTACACGGACATTAATGATAACGTAAGACATAAGTAACGGAATTTGAATGACAATTAGGTAGAAGTAGTAAGTACAGATAATGAGAACGTGGGTAACTATGTGCCTACGTAGATAATAACCAATAGCCTGGCAGGGAACAATATGGTATATTATAATAATATAACATCACATCTTAACGTTATAAATTGGTAGCAGAGGCAAGAGAGAAGAGTTCGAATTCAGAGGCTCGCTTTTGACGACGTAATCGGAATTCGAGCCTTCGTCTCAGCAATAATAGACAACTTGCGAGAGGTGAAATAATAAAAAGAAAATAAAAAAAAAAGAATACATGTACGTATCATGATCGTCAATAGACATGTACGACTGCACACAGTAGTGTACACATATCATTCGTCACACAATAGGTTGTGTGCGTAATATAGACACGAGTAAACATAGACTGATAAGTTGATAGAGCATAACTAAACAAATGGGTAATAGGTAATAAAATAGGTAATAGGTAATAAAATTAATAAAGGACGACGGTCAAGAAGGAACATGGATGTATGAATGAGTATGGTTGCATAACACCGATAGGACACAACATATAAATAATGACTCATAGAGAGTGACGTTATTATTATTATTATTATTAAAGAATTTACCATACATTGAATATGAAAGATATCCACATACTAAACACGTGATTCAGTATTCAAGGTATGGAAGGAAATTAAGTTACTTTATGACGTCAGAGTGATTCACTCTGTACGTGCAATATAAGGGAGGGACATTCGCTGTTTACAGCGAACTTCTAATGGCACAAACATGGATACTGTTCAACCATAGAAATGGTAAATCGCATGGTTGTGACACTATGGTAAATCGCATGGTTGTGACACTGCTCTCCCCTATGAAAAAGGATGTAATAGTAGGGTGGAAGTTTATTTACCATATATTAAAAAAAAATGAAACAGCGACAATTTCGGGTTGGATTAATCAAGGCAATTTAGTGGGAAGAATGATAATTATATTAATAAAATTTAAAAAAAATAATCAAGTGGAAAATTTTAAAATTACAGCAAATAAATTAACAAGGTTGAGGTCTGATTACTAGAACTGTAGTGGAAACTCTAGATCAACAAGGTATAAAGTCCGAAGTTGTCACCTTTAAAAAAAAATTATAAGTATGATTAATTGTGGCAATCATACTACATAAACAATCTTATAAACTAATGAACCATCTAAGTTATTTCTGGCATTTCGACATAATTATTTCAGTTAAAGTTCCAATTACAGGATTGAATCTAATTTAAGTAAAATTTTTAGTTTGTCCAACGTTATAGTAACAAGATTTACGGAACCGTGATAAATTCGGAAAGACTTCCAAGGTTAATATAATTTTAGGGAAAAAGATACATACATAGTAAATAATGGTTAAAAGGAAAATTCCAAATTTATGGTTCAGGAATTTTCAATTCATCTGGTGACTACTTGAAATGGAGTTTAATCCATCAGTAATGACAGAGATAAGAGTTTCCGAAGATATCATGATTATACAGTAAAAAAAACTAATCGTATTCACTATGGTAGATAAAAATTGAATTAAATTTTATTGGTGGACGAAGTCTTCAGCAGTGGGAGCACGGTTGCAGAATGTAAACTTATTTCAAGTCCGAAAAAGTTGGTAAAAGATTAAAATTGATTTAAAGAAAAGTGAAATTAATTTATTGAAAACATGAAAATTTATTTAGTTACCGTTTTAGATACTTAGATATTGTTATCCATTAACAATATCCAGGGAGAAGGAAGATAGAATTACGTAATAGACGATGTATAGACCTTGGGTCGTGTGTATCTGGCACAGAGTGCAAATGCTAGGTGGTTTACCCAAAAATGGGGAAAAGGAATTTATAGTTGAAGTTATACGTGATTGCGTATACGTAGGAAAAAATATGGGTAATACGCGTGTCTAGCTGAGTGGGTATGTACAGTTGTGTGTAGAATATGAAAGTAATTGGTTCATCCCGGGAAGAACTGAATCCTTAGTGGCCAATGGTAAATCATGAAATTTTGAAGAACGGATTAGCTTTGAGGTTGGTTAAAATTAACTTAATAAAACAACAGGCAAGATTATATATTGTAAGCAGCAATTAAGTTTAAATAAATTCAAATATAAAAAGTTGAAAATAGAACTCAATTATGAGCTATTCTGAACTGAACACTTGTAGGTTATAAGTTCCGTATAATTAAGATTAATTTAAAAATTAAAACAAAAAACAACTTAACCTAAATTGAGGGTATGTTCGGTCATACGGGTGAATTTCACGAACATACGAAGCCAGACAAATCAGCTGCATGGTTAGGTTGTCTTGCGATCGGGCATGTGGGTCATTCGGTTAAAGGTTTTCGCAACATGCCAGGAAGCAATGGACTGACCATACGAGCCTTGCTCACTCAAGAGGAGGTGGTGTATCGGGATTAAGAAGAATGACTTTCACTGGTTTCAGAAAAGGATCCAGGAACAGCCAAAGAGAAAGATTTGCAAAGTAGAAGGCAAGAAGGGCGAAAACATGAATTCGCGGAAGAAAAATGAAAATGATCGATGGAACGATCATATTATGGTAGTGAGGAATATTCCGCGCTTGCCCTTCCGCGCGTACAACTTCCGACGGAGGAGTAGGTTCGGGTTCGCTCCCGGCACCTATGGGCTTAGCCTCGGAATTAGGTGTAAATTCCTCTACCTTTGAAAACAGAATCAAGTCATCTTCCTTAAATAGGGATTTAAGCGAAATGACCAAATCGGAACTTAAGGGAAATGAGTTTTCAAATTTATTTGGAATAGCCAGAACACTGGGAACTTCAAGTTCCGGCCTAACTGTCACTGAAGGAGGTGACTCGCTCTCGATGGAGTCACAGGGGTTTACTGTGAAGACATTCGAGTCTTCGTACTCAAAATTATCAAAAGTATGTTGGTTTTCTAGTTCTTCGTTCGTCGGAACTAGAACGGAACAATTGACAATTGATGAAGAATCTTCCCCATCTGGTAGCAGTTCCTTTTTATTTTGAACTGGTTCCAGGGAGTCCGTCGGGCTCTCTGAAACGAGTCTTTCACCCTCAGCTGAAAAGACCGAAGAATAGGGGTGACAAACATACTCGAAAAGTGAGTTCTTTCCTCGAATTAGGCCTGCTTCTCTATCGGCCCAATAAAAATCGTGCGTAATAAGGAAATTCATCCCCAGGAGTAAGTCTCCATCCCAATTCAGTTCAGATACGACCACAAATGGGGTCAGATAAGGGACTGAATCAAACTCAATAGGAAGGATGATTTCTCCGGTACTGTATTCTTCCCAGTCATCATCAATGCAGGACAAACGAGAATGCAAATCGAATTTTTCCGTAGCCACCTTGAGTAACTTCTCGCATACATCGTGGTTAATGTAATTCGCCTGACAGCCAGTTTCAACAAGAGCCAAAACTGCTTGGTTGTTAACAGAAGTTTTCATGAAAATTTGTGAGCTCTCGTCAATAAGCTCCATTTCAAAAGTCCAAGAAGGCGTCTCCGAAACATGTGAACATGCTTCGTCTGCATCAGCGATGGTTTCGCACGAGGTTGGGGTATTGGGAGGAAAACCAAAATTTGGAATATCGCAATCAGGGGAATCGGGTGACCAACTGGAGAGACATGATGTCTGCAAGTGACAATACGTCTCTACGTGAGCACTTTGCTCTTTAGGAAAAGATTGCTTGCTACACTGCTCCGAACACGAATTAACGGAGTTAAAACAAAACGGAGGGACGGCTTGGTCCTCACTATAGTAATTTAAAAAGAAGTCACTGGGACATGATCGATTCGTTACGAAACTGTTACTGTCATCATAAACATCACAATGCTTATGAAAATTCATAAAAACTGACTCGCCTACAGGACCTTGTGGGGCATTCTCCCCAGCTGCTACTACAGCAGAAAAAGCATCATCTGAAGCAAGATGACGGTCATCATGACCAAAAAAATCAAAAACAGGGTCATCTTTCAGACCACTTAAACGAGGCGGCATTGCCGATTGGCCGTTGGCCGAAGTAAACTCAAAACAATTCGGGTCCTGTGGAGAAAAGTTATCATAAACATGGTCATCCTGACCATCTAACGCGTCCTCTTTGGGACATGCATCATCTAAACCAAAAACAACATCAGTAACAGAATTCGCGTCCTTTTTGGGACATGCATGGATATCTGATCCATCTGAATCAAAAACGAGGTCTTCTCGACCAAAGTTCACTGAATGAACTATGTCAGTTGAATCAATGTCCGAATGACTAAAATTACTGACAATTTGAGGAGCAGTGTCTAAATCATCGTACAAGTCATGGCCATCGGGACCAACATGGTTGTCCTGACCATGGCGAGAAGATAAATTCTGATTTTCAACATCGGTTGCACAGCAATCATCCAAGTTGTCTGAATTCACATTTAACAAAGAATTGGTCACATCCCCATTTACATTACAACAATTATTAACGTAAGTATTACACTTACTTTCAACGGAAGTTTCATCATAAAGACTTCCAACAGAAGTACCTTTATAATTATATAAATCAACAATTTCATTGTTGTCTTTACTGTTTTCAACATTAGCATCACAAACACTGTCACAAGATGCTTCACAAAAATCATCATTAGGAGAGGCTGTGAGTTCTAGCCTCGAAGGAAATTCATTTGATGAACAAGCTGGAACCAACGGTTCAGAGACAACTGAGTCAGAGAAGAAAGTTGGGTCAGGATTACCCAAATCTTCCAAGGGTGACGTTTCATCGTCACTATCAGGTTCTGCTCGGGTGCCTCGCACCAGAGAAGGAAATAACGTCTTTTATCCCATTTAGCGACGAAGCATCCATCCGAAAAGTCGAAATGGAATCCGTAGGGTCGTAGGGATTCTGGGCCAATAATTAAATACAATCGGGACAATATTCTGACGGCACTAACGAGACATCTATACTAAAAAAACAATAATCAATCCACACGTCAAGTTTGGTTTCCGCAATGACGGGAATACGGTTACCCTCGGAATCCCGAACGTATGAAACGGATGGCGGTTCCTTAAAGAGAGGACACAGCAATTTATCCGCTAAAGACGCAGGAACAATACTGGACGAACATTTCGGATCAAAACGACCTAAAAGGGTCTCCTCTGGGCAACGGAGTTTGAAACCGATTTCGAGAAAAAAATATTCACTTTCTGGGGATTCCGAATGTACAGAACTCAAAGAGGAAGTGGATTGGGAAGGTGAGTCAGAATAAGGTACACTCAACGCCTTTCTACCCAGACCAGAAGGGTCAACGGAATCACTCCGATTCTCTACCGAAACATTATCGGGAGATGCGTTTCGCGCATCTGAAGAATGATGACATGATCCATGAATAAAGGAATGAAGGGAAGTCAATAACTGGCGTGTACGTTGTTTAAACCTTTAACGTCAACGTCCCATTTGACGGATCCCTGCCTGTCACAGTACTTCGTGATTACCTGCAGACCGTTATATATATCCTGCCAAAAACGTTTAAATTCTACCCAAGACCATTGATATATTTGCCCATTGGACCCATCGATAAGAAAGGTACGGACGCGCGCGGCGTCACCGAAATTTGGGTCACAAGTGTCAAAAGCAAAACTGATTTTATCCGCATCTGTAGTTAGACAACCTCTAAACGAATCGTCAATTTTACCGAACCAATCCTTAAAGGAGGGTTCTACAAATCTATTATTAACGCGACCGCGAAAGTGAGGGACATCAACTGTACGTTTCAGTACGGAAAAGGGAGTTATAAGATTAACAGTAGTGCATGTCAGGGGGGGTAATGGTTTGGACATCGTTAATCATAACACGTGTCGTTGACACGGAAGTGTGTGTGTAAAACAAAAATAACCATGTAAGAGACAAGCAATAAAAAAAATAAATGGAACAAAGTCTAAGTATTTTTATAGTTACGAAATAACGTAGAACAAAATGGGCGACTCTGCGTTTACTCCGATGCCGTAATCGACGAGTAATTTTCGAATCTCCCAACGCTGAAGTCTCGTTGGCAAGGGTCGAAATTCCGTCAAAATCACACACTAGAAAAAAGGGTTACATTATAATAACAATAACATGAATTTTCACTAAAATTAATGAAAAAGGTTTAAATTGAAAAGAATAAAAAAAAAGGAACCTAACCGGGTTCAACTAAATAAAAATGTGAGTTATGGGTATAAATATCAGAATTATGACTGATCGCATTTACGTCCCACAACAAAATCTAAAATGATATTATTTAATATCCTCAATAAAAAAAAATGCAGATAATTTTATAAAATGAATTTAAAAATTCAGATTTATAGTTTGTTGGGAAAAATAAATACGTGAATACTGAATCAATGACAACGTCTGATTAGTACTGTATTTCGTATTACTATCGAACAGTTAATTAAAATCAATTAGTTAAAAAAAATGATTAAGTGTTTATAAAGTCACTTCACTGTTTCACACTAAAAAGGGAAAAATAAAAGTGAATTAATATTACTAAAATTAAAGAAAATGATAATTAAGGAAATGATTTAAAAGTAATAATTAATAATTAAAACTCATCACATAAACGAAGAAAAACGTTTTGGTGAGGCAACTGAGGAGTCAGCTGATGCCTCCACGAAGCTTTGAAGGTCAGCCTCACTCAGCTGATGCCTCCACTAAGCTTTGAAGGTCAGCCTCACTCAGCTCAGTTAGGTGTGCCGCTCGTGACGTCATCTGATCGCCACGACGGAGCATACAAACGTTGAAGGAAGATTGTAGACAGGAAGACGGTCGAACGGTTGATTGGAGAAAAATACGAACAATAATTCAAAAGTTGATTGAAGAGAAGTTCAAGGGAAGGAATTTCCAAGTAACAAAGTTGATTGAAGGTCAACGATGAGTTGAATTAAATTGAGGTTGCAGATGGTGGGGTTGGAGTCCAAGTTGAAGAGGTTGCGGTCGACTCGAATGAGTGAATCCATGAAGTGTTTCAAAAATTGTTCAAAGTAGGGACATCCATTGATGGACGACGGTTTTTTCGGTGGGGACTGAAGCAGTCTCGGTGTTGGGGAACTAAAGCGGTCTCGGTGTTGGGAACTGAAGCGGTCTCGGTGTTGGGAACTGAAAGCGGTCTCGGTGTTGGGGAACTGAAGCGGTCTCGGTGTTGGGGAACTGAAGCGGTCTCGTGTGTGGGCACTCTCCCGTGTCGCGCATAGGTTGTGCGGGCCTCCAGTGTCGCGCATACGTTGTGCGAGCCTCTGCCCGCTTGCGACTTTTTAGGGTTAATGCACTTTGGACAATCCAACGAAGGTGGTCCTTTGTTGGGTAAGCTCGCCCTTGGCCGAGAGTTTCCGAGTATCAATATAAATAGTTCCTACCAAGTTTGTTTTTTTCCCGAAGGGATGAATAGAAACACTTCACTTCAAAAATTGGAGTTTTAGTTCACTCATAAATTGTTTTATTTACAAAGTTTATACAGAACGAGGCACTGATAATCAGAAGTTTACAGGGGGAAGGTTTTACCTCTCAACAACAGCTCAAGCAGGAATTTACAGGGGTAGAGGTTCGACCCCATTTCACAATAGTTAAGGTGGGAATTGAAAGCGAGGAGGCTTGTCCTCCTCGAGTAAGAGTTACGGCAGGAATTTAAAATGAGGAGGCTTGGCCTCCTTGGTCTAAGCCTCAGGCAGGAATTTAAAGTGAGGGGGGCTCGGCCCTCTCGGGTGAAGTTTCAGGCAGGAATTATTTTAGTCAGGGAGGTGCAACCTCGGGTAACAACGGGCCAGACAGGAATTTAAAAGGGGGCGAGGTGCAACCTCTGGTATCAAGAGCTCAGGCAGGAATTTAGAGTGGGAGAGGTGCAACCTCTGATAACAACGGGCCAGGCAGGAATTTAAAAGGGGGCGAGGTGCAACCTCTGGTATCAAGAGCTCAGGCAGGAATTATTTTATTTACAATACAAGAAATAAATAAGCCTCAATTTTGGGGGAATGCAGTCGAAGGTTAAGCTCCCACTTTAGCTGGAGAGCTAAGAAAATCTGACGTTAAGCATAATTTAAGCAAAAAGTTAACAAAAAAAGATACTAATTTTTTGTAAGGTATACACTTTTGGGTGGCGACATAATGTCGGGGGACCGACATGTACAGAGTACATTAATACATAAATTACATTATATTACATACATTAATTACCGTTAATTACAATTTTAGCAATTTGTTAATTGACATATCTAATACTGAAGTAATCTGAATAGGTAACACAATTTAAACAATGAAGGAGATTCTCCGTTGTTTTATAATTTACAGGGGATTAACGACAATTATATATATTTAGTTAACAGTGATTACGCCAAATTATGTCAAATATTATTAGAAGAATGGTTGGTTATTATAGTTTGAAGTCTAATTAGCCAGCGATGAGGAAAGCGGAGAAAAGATACGGTGTACTTTTCATTTGAAAGTACACGGACATTAATGATAACGTAAGACATAAGTAACGGAATTTGAATGACAATTAGGTAGAAGTAGTAAGTACAGATAATGAGAACGTGGGTAACTATGTGCCTACGTAGATAATAACCAATAGCCTGGCAGGGAACAATATGGTATATTATAATAATATAACATCACATCTTAACGTTATAAATTGGTACAGCAGAGCAAGAGAGAAGAGTTCGAATTCAGAGGCTCGCTTTTGACGACGTAATCGGAATTCGAGCCTTCGTCTCAGCAATAATAGACAACTTGCGAGAGGTGAAATAATAAAAAGAAAATAAAACAAAAAGAATACATGTACGTATCATGATCGTCAATAGACATGTACGACTGTGCACACGTAGTGTACACATATCATTCGTCACACAATAGGTTGTGTGCGTAATATAGACACGAGTAAACATAGACTGATAAGTTGATAGAGCATAACTAAACAAATGGGTAATAGGTAATAAAATAGGTAATAGGTAATAAAATATAAAGGACGACGACGGTCAAGAAGGAACATGGGATGTATGAATGAGTATGGTTGCATAACACGATAGGACACAACATATAAATAATGACTCATAGAGAGTGACGTTATTATTATTATTATTATTAAAGAATTTACCATACATTGAATATGAAAGATATCCACATACTAAACACGTGATTCAGTATTCAAGGTATGGAAGGAAATTAAGTTACTTTATGACGTCAGAGTGATTCACTCTGTACGTGCAATATAAGGGAGGGACATTCGCTGTTTACAGCGAACTTCTAATGGCACAAACATGGATACTGTTCAACCATAGAAATGGTAAATCGCATGGTTGTGACACTATGGTAAATCGCATGGTTGTGACACTGCTCTCCCCTATGAAAAGTTTATAGTAGGGTGGAAGTTTATTTACCATATATTAAAAAAAATGAAACAGCGACAATTTCGGGTTGGATTAATCAAGGCAATTTAGTGGGAAGAATGATAATTATATTAATAAAATTTAAAAAAAATAATCAAGTGGAAAATTTTAAAATTACCGCAAATAAATAACAAGGTTGAGGTCTGATTACTAGAACTGTAGTGGAAACTCTAGATCAACAAGGTAAAAGTCGAAGTTGTCACCTTTAAAAAAAAATTATAAGTATGATTAATTGTGGCAATCATACTACAAAACAATAACAATCTTAATAACTATGAACCATCTAAGTTATTTCTGGCATTTCGACATAATTATTTCAGTTAAAGTTCCAATTACAGGATTGAATCTAATTTAAGTAAATTTTTAGTTTGTCCAACGTTATAGTAACAAGATTTACGAACCGTGATAAATTCGGAAAGACTTCCAAGGTTAATATAATTTTAGGGAAAAAGATACATACATAGTATAATGGTTAAAAGGAAATTCCAAATTTATGGTTCAGGAATTTTCAATTCATCTGGTGACTACTTGAATTGGAGTTTAATCCACAGTAATGACAGAGATAAGAGTTTCCGAAGATATCATGATTATACAGTAAAAAAAAACTAATCGTATTCACTATGGTAGATAAAAATTGAATTAAAATTTTATTGGTGGACGAAGTCTTCAGCAGTGGGAGCACGGTTTGCAGAATGTAAAACTTATTTCAAGTCCGAAAAAGTTGGTAAAAGATTAAAATTGATTTAAAGAAAAGTGAAATTAATTTATTGAAACATGAAAATTATTAGTACCGTTTTAGATACTTAGATATTGGTTATCATTAACAATATCCAGGGAGAAGGAAGATAGAATTACGTAATAGACGATGTATAGACCTGGGTCGTGTGTATCTGGCACAGAGTGCAAATGCTAGGTGGTTTACCCAAAAATGGGGAAAAGGAATTTATAGTTGAAGTTAACGTGATTGCGTATACGTAGGAAAAAATATGGGTAATACGCGTGTCTAGCTGAGTGGGTATGTACAGTTGTGTGTAGAATATGAAAGTAATTGGTTCATCCCGGGAAGAACTGAATCCTTAGTGGCCAATGGTAAATCATGAAATTTTGAAGAACGGATTAGCTTTGAGGTTGGTTAAAATTAACTTAATAAAACAACAGGCAAGATTATATATTGTAAGCCAGCAATTAAGTTTAAATAAATTCAAATATAAAAAGTTGAAAATAGAACTCAATTATGAGCTTTATGAAACTGAACACTTGTAGGTTATAAGTTCCGTATAATTAAGATTAATTTAAAAATTAAAACAAAAAACAACTTAACCTAAATTGAGGGTATGTTCGGTCATACGGGTGAATTTCACAAACATACGAAGCCAGACAAATCAGCTGCATGGTTAGGTTGTCTTGCGATCGGGCATGTGGGTCATTCGGTTAAAGGTTTTCGCAACATGCCAGGAAGCAATGGACTGACCATACGAGCCTTGCTCACTCAAGAGGAGGTGGTGTATCGGGATTAAGAAGAATGACTTTCACTGGTTTCAGAAAAGGATCCAGGAACAGCCAAAGAGAAAGATTTGCAAAGTAGAAGGCAAGAAGGGCGAAAACATGAATTCGCGGAAGAAAAATGAAAATGATCGATGGAACGATCATATTATGGTAGTGAGGAATATTCCGCGCTTGCCCTTCCGCGCGTACAACTTCCGACGGAGGAGTAGGTTCGGGTTCGCTCTCCGGCACCTATGGGCTTAGCCTCGGAATTAGGTGTAAATTCCTCTACCTTTGAAAACGAATAAGTCATCTTCCTTAAATAGGGATTTAAGCGAAATGACCAAATCGGAACTTAAGGGAAATGAGTTTTCAAATTTATTTGGAATAGCCAGAACACTGGGAACTTCAAGTTCCGGCCTAACTGTCACTGAAGGAGGTGACTCGCTCTCGATGGAGTCACAGGGGTTTACTGTGAAGACATTCGAGTCTTCGTACTCAAAATTATCAAAAGTATGTTGGTTTTCTAGTTCTTCGTTCGTCGGAACTAGAACGGAACAATTGACAATTGATGAAGAATCCCCATCTGGTAGCAGTTCCTTTTTATTTTGAACTGGTTCCAGGGAGTCCGTCGGGCTCTCTGAAACGAGTCTTTCACCCTCAGCTGAAAAGACCGAAGAATAGGGGTGACAAACATACTCGAAAAGTGAGTTCTTTCCTCGAATTAGGCCTGCTTCTCTATCGGCCCAATAAAATCGTGCGTAATAAGGAAATTCATCCCCAGGAGTAAGTCTCCATCCCAATTCAGTTCAGATACGACCACAAATGGGTCAGATAAGGGACTGAATCAAACTCAATAGGAAGGATGATTTCTCCGGTACTGTATTCTTCCCAGTCATCATCAATGCAGGACAAACGAGAATGCAAATCGAATTTTTCCGTAGCCACCTTGAGTAACTTCTCGCATACATCGTGGTTAATGTAATTCGCCTGACAGCCAGTTTCAACAAGAGCCAAAACTGCTTGGTTGTTAACAGAAGTTTTCATGAAAATTTGTGAGCTCTCGTCAATAAGCTCCATTTCAAAAGTCCAAGAAGGCGTCTCCGAAACATGTGAACATGCTTCGTCTGCATCAGCGATGGTTTCGCACGAGGTTGGGGTATTGGGAGGAAAACCAAAATTTGGAATATCGCAATCAGGGGAATCGGGTGACCAACTGGAGAGACATGATGTCTGCAAGTGACAATACGTCTCTACGTGAGCACTTTGCTCTTTAGGAAAAGATTGCTTGCTACACTGCTCCGAACACGAATTAACGGAGTTAAAACAAAACGGAGGGACGGCTTGGTCCTCACTATAGTAATTTAAAAAGAAGTCACTGGGACATGATCGATTCGTTACGAAACTGTTACTGTCATCATAAACATCACAATGCTTATGAAAATTCAAAAAACTGACTCGCCTACAGGACCTTGTGGGGCATTCTCCCCAGCTGCTACTACAGCAGAAAAAGCATCATCTGAAGCAAGATGACGGTCATCATGACCAAAAAAATAAAAAACAGGGTCATCTTTCAGACCACTTAAACGAGGCGGCATTGCCGATTGGCCGTTGGCCGAAGTAAACTCAAAACAATTCGGGTCCTGTGGAGAAAAGTTATCATAAACATGGTCATCCTGACCATCTAACGCGTCCTCTTTGGGACATGCATCATCTAAACCAAAAACAACATCAGTAACACGAATTCGCGTCCTTTTTGGGACATGCATGGATATCTGATCCATCTGAATCAAAAACGAGGTCTTCTCGACCAAAGTTCACTGAATGAACTATGTCAGTTGAATCAATGTCCGAATGACTAAAATTACTGACAATTTGAGGAGCAGTGTCTAAATCATCGTACAAGTCATGGCCATCGGGACCAACATGGTTGTCCTGACCATGGCGAGAAGATAAATTCTGATTTTTCAACATCGGTTGCACAGCAATCATCCAAGTTGTCTGAATTCACATTTAACAAAGAATTGGTCACATCCCCATTTACATTACAACAATTATTAACGTAAGTATTACACTTACTTTCAACGGAAGTTTCATCATAAAGACTTCCAACAGAAGTACCTTTATAATTATATAAATCAACAATTTCATTGTTGTCTTTACTGTTTTCAACATTAGCATCACAAACACTGTCACAAGATGCTTCACAAAAATCATCATTAGGAGAGGCTGTGAGTTCTAGCCTCGAAGGAAATTCATTTGATGAACAAGCTGGAACCAACGGTTCAGAGACAACTGAGTCAGAGAAGAAAGTTGGGTCAGGATTACCCAAATCTTCCAAGGGTGACGTTTCATCGTCACTATCCAGGTTCTGCTCGGGTGCCTCGCACCAGAGAAGGAAATAACGTCTTTTATCCCATTTAGCGACGAAGCATCCATCCGAAAAGTCGAAATGGAATCCGTAGGGTCGTAGGGATTCTGGGCCAATAATTAAATCACAATCGGGACAATATTCTGACGGCACTAACGAGACATCTATACTAAAAAAACAATAATCAATCCACACGTCAAGTTTGGTTTCCGCAAGACGGGAATACGGTTACCCTCGGAATCCCGAACGTATGAAACGGATGGCGGTTCCTTAAAGAGAGGACACAGCAATTTATCCGCTAAAGACGCAGGAACAATACTGGACGAACATTTCGGATCAAAACGACCTAAAAGGGTCCTCTGGGCAACGGAGTTTGAAACCGATTTCGAGAAAAAAAATATTCACTTTCTGGGGATTCCGAATGTACAGAACTCAAAGAGGAAGTGGATTGGGAAGGTGAGTCAGAATAAGGTACACTCAACGCCTTTCTACCCAGACCAGAAGGGTCAACGGAATCACTCCGATTCTCTACCGAAACATTATCGGGAGATGCGCTTTCGCGCATCACTGAAGAATGATGACATGATCCATGAATAAAGGAATGAAGGGAAGTCAATAACTGGCGTGTACGTTGTTTAAACCTTTAACGTCAACGTCCCATTTGACGGATCCCTGCCTGTCACAGTACTTCGTGATTACCTGCAGACCGTTATAATATCCTGCCACAAAAACTTTAAATTCTACCCAAGACCATTGATATATTTGCCCATTGGACCCATCGATAAGAAAGGTACGGACGCGCGCGGCGTCACCGAAATTTGGGTCACAAGTGTCAAAAGCAAAACTGATTTTATCCGCATCTGTAGTTAGACAACCTCTAAACGAATCGTCAATTTTACCGAACCAATCCTTAAAGGAGGGTTCTACAAATCTATTAACGCGACCGCGAAAGTGAGGGACATCAACTGTACGTTTCAGTACGGAAAAGGGAGTTATAAGATTAACAGTAGTGCATGTCAGGGGGGGTAATGGTTTGGACATCGTTAATCATAACACGTGTCGTTGACACGGAAGTGTGTGTGTAAAACAAAAATAACCACGTAAGAGACAAGCAAAAAAAAATAAATGGAACAAAGTCTAAGTATTTTGTATAGTTACGAAATAACGTAGAACAAAATGGGCGACTCTGCGTTTACTTCCGATGCCGTAATCGACGAGTAATTTTCGAATCTCCCAACGCTGAAGTCTCGTTGGCAAGGGTCGAAATTCCGTCAAAATCACAACACTAGAAAAAAGGGTTACATTATAATAACAATAACATGAATTTTCACTAAAATTAATGAAAAAGGTTTAAATTGAAAAGAATAAAAAAAGGAACCTAACCGGGTTCAACTAAATAAAAATGTGAGTTATGGGTATAAATATCAGAATTATGACTGATCGCATTTACGTCCCACAACAAAATCTAAAATGATATTATTTAATATCCTCAATAATAATATACAAAATGTGCAGATAATTTTATAAAATGAATTTAAAAATTCAGATTTATAGTTGTTGGGAAAATAAATACGTGAATACTGAATCAATGACAACGTCTGATTAGTACTGTATTTCGTATTACTATCGAACAGTTAATTAAAATCAATTAGTTAAAAAAAATGATTAAGTGTTTATAAAGTCACTTCACTGTTTCACACTAAAAAGGGAAAAATAAAAGTGAATTAAATTACTAAAATTAAAGAAATGATAATTAAGGAAATGATTTAAAAGTAATAATTAATAATTAAAACTCATCACATAAACGAAGAAAAACGTTTTGGTGAGGCAACTGAGGAGTCAGCTGATGCCTCCACGAAGCTTTGAAGGTCAGCCTCACTCAGCTGATGCCTCCACTAAGCTTTGAAGGTCAGCCTCACTCAGCTCAGTTAGGTGTGCCGCTCGTGACGTCATCTGATCGCCACGACGGAGCATACAAACGTTGAAGGAAGATTGTAGACAGGAAGACGGTCGAACGGTTGATTGGAGAAAAATACGAACAATAATTCAAAAGTTGATTGAAGAGAAGTTCAAGGGAAGGAATTTCCAAGTAACAAAAGTTGATTGAAGGTCAACGATGAGTTGAATTAAATTGAGGTTGCAGATGGTGGGGTTGGAGTCCAAGTTGAAGAGGTTGCGGTCGACTCGAATGAGTGAATCCATGAAGTGTTTCAAAAATTGTTCAAAGTAGGGACATCCATTGATGGACGACGGTTTTTTCGGTGGGGACTGAAGCAGTCTCGGTGTTGGGGAACTAAAGCGTCTCGGTGTTGGGGAACTGAAGCGGTCTCGGTGTTGGGGAACTGAAGCGGTCTCGGTGTTGGGGAACTGAAGCGGTCTCGGTGTTGGGAACTGAAGCGGTCTCGGTGGGACCTCCAGTGTCGCGCATAGGTTGTGCGGGCCTCCAGTGTCGCGCATACGTTGTGCGAGCCTCTGCCCGCTTGCGACTTTTTAGGGTTAATGCACTTTGGACAATCCAACGAAGGTGGTCCTTTGTTGGGTAAGCTCGCCCTTGGCCGAGAGTTTCCGAGTATCAATATAAATAGTTCCTACCAAGTTTGTTTTTTTCCCGAAGGGATGAATAGAAACACTTCACTTCAAAAATTGGAGTTTTAGTTCACTCATAAATTGTTTTATTTACAAAGTTTATACAGAACGAGGCACTGATAATCAGAAGTTTACAGGGGGAGAGGTTTTACCTCTTACAACAACAGCTCAAGCAGGAATTTACAGGGGTAGAGGTTCGACCCCATTTCACAATAGTTAAGGTGGGAATTGAAAGCGAGGAGGCTTGTCCTCCTCGAGTAAGAGTTACGGCAGGAATTTAAAATGAGGAGGCTTGGCCTCCTTGGTCTAAGCCTCAGGCAGGAATTTAAAGTGAGGGGGGCTCGGCCTCCTCGGGTGAAGGTTCAGGCAGGAATTATTTTAGTCAGGGAGGTGCAACCTCGGGTAACAACGGGCCAGACAGGAATTTAAAAGGGGGCGAGGTGCAACCTCTGGTATCAAGAGCTCAGGCAGGAATTTAGAGTGGGAGAGGTGCAACCTCTGATAACAACGGGCCAGGCAGGAATTTAAAAGGGGGCGAGGTGCAACCTCTGGTATCAAGAGCTCAGGCAGGAATTATTTTATTTACAATACAAGAAATAAATAAGCCTCAATTTTGGGGGAATGCAGTCGAAGGTTAAGCTCCCACTTTAGCTGGAGAGCTAAAGAATTCTGACGTTAAGCATAATTTAAGCAAAAAGTTAACAAAAAAAGATACTAATTTTTGTAAGGTATACACTTTTGGGTGGCGACATAATGTCGGGGGACCGACATGTACAGAGTACATTAAGTACATAAATTACATTATATTACATACATTAATTACCGTTAATTACAATTTTAGCAATTTGTTAATTGACATATCTAATACTGAAGTAATCTGAATAGGTAACACAATTTAAACAATGAAGGAGAGTTCTCCGTTGTTTTATAATTTACAGGGGATTAACGACAATTATATATATTTATAGTTAACAGTGATTACGCCAAATTATGTCAAATATTATTAGAAGAATGGTTGGTTATTATAGTTTGAAAGTCTAATTAGCCAGCGATGAGGAAAGCGGAGAAAGATACGGTGTACTTTTCATTTGAAAGTACACGGACATTAATGATAACGTAAGACATAAGTAACGGAATTTGAATGACAATTAGGTAGAAGTAGTAAGTACAGATAATGAGAACGTGGGTAACTATGTGCCTACGTAGATAATAACCAATAGCCTGGCAGGGAACAATATGGTATATTATAATAATATAACATCACATCTTAACGTTATAAATTGGTAGCAGAGGCAAGAGAGAAGAGTTCGAATTCAGAGGCTCGCTTTTGACGACGTAATCGGAATTCGAGCCTTCGTCTCAGCAATAATAGACAACTTGCGAGAGGTGAAATAATAAAAAGAAAATAAAACAAAAAGAATACATGTACGTATCATGATCGTCAATAGACATGTACGACTGCACACAGTAGTGTACACATATCATTCGTCACACAATAGGTTGTGTGCGTAATATAGACACGAGTAAACATAGACTGATAAGTTGATAGAGCATAACTAAACAAATGGGTAATAGGTAATAAAATAGGTAATAGGTAATAAAATTAATAAAGGACGACGGTCAAGAAGGAACATGGATGTATGAATGAGTATGGTTGCATAACACCGATAGGACACAACATATAAATAATGACTCATAGAGAGTGACGTTATTATTATTATTATTATTAAAGAATTTACCATACATTGAATATGAAAGATATCCACATACTAAACACGTGATTCAGTATTCAAGGTATGGAAGGAAATTAAGTTACTTTATGACGTCAGAGTGATTCACTCTGTACGTGCAATATAAGGGAGGGACATTCGCTGTTTACAGCGAACTTCTAATGGCACAAACATGGATACTGTTCAACCATAGAAATGGTAAATCGCATGGTTGTGACACTATGGTAAATCGCATGGTTGTGACATATATTCAATATGAAGGTAAAGACGGAGAATACTGAAGGCATGTTTAAATTAAGTCCAATCGACAACGTTTCGGGTTACCTCACCCATCATCAGGCTTAGTAGTATGACCTCAAAATGTTAGAGTGCAATGAATTGCAAATGTTGCATGTTGCGAGAGTGCCAAACCCCCATTTGTTGCAAGGCTCCCCATAGTGTCGACCCCACCCCCTTTGTTGCAATGCACCCCTAAATGGGGGAGGGGGAATGTTGCAGGAGCAACAAGGGGTTATGCAACTTGGAGGCGGAGTTATGGAGTTATCCCCCAAGTTGCAATGAACCCCAGCTGGGAGAGACCTCCTTGGGGGATAAGGTGGGACGGTCTCACCCCCCAAAGGGTTATATCTAACCTAAGAGAGAGGAGAGGTGTTCGCATGTCAGGACCCAAGCGCACATTAAGACTTCAGCCGAGCGGACGTAGTCTAATAGGGCCCCTAATCAGCCAGTTGGCTTATCTGGCTGAGTTGCCAGATTGCGCTGTTTATTTAATTAAAGCATATATTCTGGCCTAATCAGCCAGTTGGCTTAGAAGGTTGAGTTACCAGTTTGCATTATTTATTTAATTAAAACATATATTCTGACATAATCCGCCACTTGGCTTATCTGGCTGAGTTGCCAGTTTACGCTATTTATTTATTAAAGCATATATTCTGACTTAATCCGCCATTTGGCATAGAAGGCAGTTGCCAGATTGCGCTATTTATATAATTAATGCATATATTCTGGTTTACAAATTTGCTTTAGAAGCCAGCCAATTGATATAATTAAATACCGTGTACAAAAAAGAATTAAATAAAACACCATCACATCATTCTGTTTATTTAGGCGAATTAATGGAAATATATAGAAAATAAATATACATTGGAATATATATGATCAAAAATAATAACAGCATCACGAACAGGAAATATATAATCAAAAATATACAAAACGTTGTATTATCAATGTATTAGTACAGGAAAAATATATACAGTTATATTAAATAATTAAATATATTGAAAATAATAATATACGAAACGTATAATCAAATGCATATTAGTACAGGATATATATATATACACACAATTAAATAATTAAATATACATCCTTTATGTTCTGCGGCGCAAAACGCTAAACTCACACGCAATCGAGTCTACATGCACATCGCTATTACTTTGCACGACGTGATAAAACCGCCCAAGTAACACTTCACCGTTTAACTAATACGGAGGCATATACTCGACATAAATGGATTTCATATCGTTCAATACTATTTTTGTGCCTACCTTACATCCGGTTGGCAAGTTATCTTTAAACACGGCTAGAACACAATCAAAAGCACGCACAGAGGTCATCGTTAACCACAACATCATTATTAAATACAAGTTTTTAAACACGCCTTTCCAATCGAGGGTTTTTTTCTTACCGTTCCGAGATTTTCAATCGTGAACTCTTCACTCTGCATAGCGGCAATTGAAATCATCTTCCAAGTCGTAACGACAGCTATTCATTATATAGAGGTACAGCTCTTCAAGGTGAACAGTGTAGGCAAGCTCTGCCCTGTACTGCTCAAGTGCTTTGTACCAAAGTTCAGGATATTTCGAAGAATCTAAACCTTTTAAATATGCATCCAGCTCTAGAACATTCTCGCCTTGTTCATTCCTACATTCCATAAATCCATCGTATTCGCACGTCCACTCGGTTCAAGCTCTGAAATGACTATGAGCCACAGGTGGACGGATCGGCTCGACGGGCGGAGAGTCACGCTGATGAAACGTGTACGGGTTTGTTCGAATTCGTGTATTTCGTGAGGTACACAGGTGGGCAGCTCGCTGGGGGGAGCGCGTCACATTCCGAAAGCGTGTACAGGCTTGTTCGAACACTTGTGCTCTTGGACAAACAGAATTTTTCACTACTTGAAACAATATCGACTTTAATGTTTTATCACTCACCAGACGTTCATTTCTACAAACTAAACATCTTCACAATCCGGCGCACTATTTGAGAGAAACATATGTCCATATTTATCCTTTTTGTTTAACAAGCGATACTCGTCTCTGAAGTCTGTTAAAAACTCACACAGCCCATTAGCCACAACCTCATCATGATATATATTAATATAGTGGTAAAAATACTTAAGATTCTCCATGATGACAAGATTTACATTCTCAACCGTAGGGTACGAGCAGTCGGTATGATATAACATAATATAGCTTGTCACACCACTCATCAACAAGACTCACTATCCATAACCGTTGCTTATCTTCTGAACGTGTTGTTTCTTCTACTTCGCGGTATATGTGAGCCTTTATAAAGGTTAGGTCTATAACAGACTTCAATACATCGTCTGTACTACGAAAACCTACAATTCCCTCGCCAGAATGCCCGTAGAGTATTTGAACATCTTGGTCCTTCGCACGGTTGAATGTAGCCTTAAAAGTGGCAAAGGAGCGGGGAATAGGGAGTTTTTCGGTATCCACCACATCTTGGCACTTTGCCGAATACCACTTCATACATGTTGAACATGCAATATTAAAAGTAGCCATTACTATTCTTCTTCTACGCGGGAGAATACAAGTCTGAGCTCAAGTGTATGCAGATGTCAACTGAGCACGCAGGGATAGAGGCATGCTCAGGTAGCGGCAGGACTCACGTTGCTGATCTTACAGTGGGCGGGGCTTAGCTTTTTACTGTACACACACACACACACACACACACACACACACACACACACGCAAAGGAGAAAATGAAACGCTAATTGAAACACGACTTATTTAATAAACGAAATATTCAACGTGTATATATAGGGAGTCCCAAAAAACTATATACTCTTTATAGCATCATATATTTTATAATTTAAAAAACCAAACAATATATTATTATAGCAATTGCCAATGAAAGGTAAATTAGTAATCTAAGTGATCAAAATGTTATAGCGAGTTGTTTGCATATAAAATTTAATTAACTACACCAAGTGCTCAAAATGTTCTCCGGCGGCATGAATGCACTTTCAATACAACAAAATCGTGTGGTCTGATGAAGATACCTTCAAGCTGAATGGCACAGTAAATCGACACAACTGCAGGTACTGGTCATTTGATAATCCACACGTTTATGTGGATAAACATGTTAATTTACCACGATTAACAGCATGGTGTGGTTTATCATCCAGGGGTATGGTTGGACCATTTTTCTTTAATGGGACAGTTATCGGTGCCGCATATCTCGACATGCTGCGGACAGAAATTATACCTGCAGTTCGGAAGTTGTTTGGAAACGAGGACTTTTACTTTCAACAAGATGGAGCCCCCCCTCATTATCATTGTGATGTCAGAAGGTACCTCGATGAAACGTTGCCTAACCGTTGGATAGGACGAAGAGGAAGCGTTGAGTATCCTCCACGTTCACCGGACTTGACTCCACTTGATTTTTACTTGTGGGGCTACCTGAAGGATGCAGTTTATGGTACAAGCCCTGCAACACTCGAACACCTTAAGGATGCAATTAGGGAAAAGTGCGGGACAATCACAGCATCCACATTAGTCCATGTCTGCGAGTCAGTTAGTCGATGCATTCAAAAGTGTACTCATGCCGCCGGAGAACATTTTGAGCACTTGGCGTAGTTAATTAAATTTTATATGCAAACAACTCGCTATAACATTTTGATCACTTAGATTACTAATTTACCTTTCATTGGCAATTGCTATAATAATATATTGTTGTTTTTTTTTAAATTATAAAATATATGATGCTATAAAGAGTATATAGTTTTTTGGGACACCCTGTATATATATTTACAAATACGTGTAATAAATAAGTTAACAATAGACATATCAAAGATTATGGTATCCAAAGGGTACGGTATCATAGGTATCAGGCACCTCGTAACGTTTCCTATAGGTGTTATGGCACACCTTTGTACCCCTAAGTTCCTTCACGCCCCCCATTTTCTGTGCCAGAAAATTGTGGGTACCTACAGTCAGATGGGGTAGCTGGTCATCCTCATCTTCCAAGCACACTAGTTCCCTCAACGAGTTAAAGTTAACGACTCGACGGTTCGCATGGTTAAGAGTGATACCCTTAGCATTCACGATATACTTCGTATCATCCCCTACCCTCACCCGTACCCCATAGGTTTTTGGTCCTGTTGACACAAATGAGTCTGCGTATGCGATATCTCCATACTCATCCTTGATCTCGTCAGTTAGCTCTCCGAGGAACTCCCCAATAGCGGGCATGTATTCACCTTCCCTCGCTGTGAATATCACGCTATCCCTGTTAGCGTACAAAACCCTCCGCCCAAGAGAATGCAATAGGCCCCAAAGTTTGATGCGTGCGCAGGCTGTTGTGAAGCTGGCTCCAGGTATGTTTGTAACCCGTGAGGTATCTGTGGCCAATTCGGTATTGTTGTACTTTATTATGTAAGTATTACCTACATTCACAATCTCCATGACCTCTTTATCGGGTGCGTTGGCATAATCCCAGACTTCACTATAACTTTGTGCCAAGTGAACGTTCCCTTTGCCAGTATTCTGTGCAAATTTTCCCCAAAGACTGTTTAGACACAACTTTGCACTAAAGCGTTTGCCAGGGTTCTTTACAATTTGGGAACGGTCAAGCTGTATACCTTCATGGGCGGGGTAATGCTGAATATAAGCCGTTTTTTCACCCTTCTCAGCTTCTCAGGACCCATGTTACAGTCAAACTCAAGTTTACAGTCTACAGCTAGTTTACGGGCACGCTTCACTACCGTAGGCAACCAAATTTTTTGAGCCTGTGTATTTAGTACAGTAAACATACGAGCTAAGACTACTGCTATAAAGCCGCAGCCACGATCGACATTTATATGCCGTCTATAAATAGCCTGAGAATTGAAGTTAACCCTTTAATGCCCAGTGTGTGAAATTTTCATCGTTAACTTTGGAAGCAATTTTAGACCTTCCAGTTCCCAATGTGTGAAATTTAACACATTTCGTATTTTATTAATTATGAACAATAAAACTTTGTAAAATATATTTTTCAGTTATTTTGGGTCCAATTAAACGATTTTTATATCCCAATTGTTTTTTTACTTTTCGACTTAATTTGGGTATGAAAGGGTTAAGAGTATAAGGTGTGGCACTATGACCCGCAACACGGAATACACGGTCAATATTTACCGTGAAGTTGTCCATATTGAAGGCTATACTACTTTGAGAGACCTGCATTATACGGCCTAATATATACGCTACATCTTCAGCTGCCAAACGTCTTAACGGTATTACTACCCAAAAATCATCTATATGTCGGTCATCTGACCGAATCCGAAGGACAGCCTCGTCCTGACTTCACGTTTGTTGCGGTTCTGAAGGGCAAACTCTACAATACGTTCAACTATGCGCCGTAGTCCGTGTTCAACACCATTGCTATACATGGATCTAGGATCAACCCTGACGATATACCGATTTCTAGTCAAGGCCGGGGTGGGGGTAGCGGTGTGCACCGACTCGAATGTTATGCCATCCTCAACAGAACGGGAAGCTGCTGTGGAGGATGTACCCAGAATTGAATAAAGGGGTATATTTGAGGAAGGTACTATTGTGGGGGTTGTGTCGTAAGACGTTGAGGGTTGGGGCTCTATTACTGGTGGTCTAACAACCGGAGCAATCCTGGCACGCTTTATACCTGACGTGGTGGTTCTTCATCATGCCTCCGCTTTGAACTGGCGCGTGCTACAGGTGTCGCTGGTGAGGCTCGTCGGGGGGAGATTCTGTAGCTGCACGGTCAACGGCTCGTCTGTGATATCGATGATGGGGTGCTGTACATCGTCATTCACGGTTCTGTGGAAGAGAAAACAAAATATAAGGGTCATCACTAAATATTTATTATTTGTAAATGACCCACTTAGGAGTGTGACGTGTTAGAAATGGATTCTGTAGAAAAATTCAGGTTCACGAGCCCATCCACATGTATTATATCTGGACTACAGGATGTGGTAAAACTGTGTTTATGCTTAAAATCATTAAAGGGGAGATGTTCTCAAAATTTGTGCATAAAGTTATATGGTGCTATTCGACGTATCAGTCAGTGTTCAACGAGTACCAAGATGAATCTTGTTCCACAAAGGTGTATATGACGTTAATTCGTTAAAGGAAATGAACATACAGTCATTGTAATTGACGATCTCATGTTGGAAATGGATAAAACGTTTGCCGAGACATTTACAGTATTCTCCCACCATCTTAACATAAGCGTGTTCTTCATCAATCAGAATCTATTTTTCAAAAATAGATACATGCGCGATGTGTCGCTAAATACACAATATCTAGTCTTATTCGCAACGTAGAGATGTATCACAAATTGGGGTATTAGCCAATCAAATGTTCCCGAATCAGCGTAAGGAGTTTTTGGAGGTTTATAAAGAGGCCACAAACCAGCGTTATGGATATTTGCTTTGTGACCTTCACCCGCGAAACACGTTTAGGGTGCTTCTAAGAACGAATATATTCCCAAGCGACCTGAAACGGTGTATATTCCAGAATGACAAATAGGCTAAAGAAATACCGTGAATTAATAAAAATCTATCAACGATTGCCCCGGGCACTGCAACAGATGTTTGTTAAAAATATCGACTGACTTTTTAAAATGCATCTGTGAAATCTGTCTTAATGTTATAAAATGTAATGTGCCAATGAAACCCTCTCAGAAGACTCGCTTACGTCGTTACAAGAACATAATACGAGCGCTCGCTCATAAAAGTCAAACTGTGGGTAAGAAAAAGCGCATTATTGTACAAAGAGGAGGATCATTCCTACCCATCTTATTTTCAGTTTTGGGTCCTTTACTGACTAGATTAATATAATGAAGGTGGTTGTGATTCCGCACGAGGTGTATGCTTCATTGCAAAGTTCAAAGACTCCAGACACGGCTCTAGAACCCCGTAAAAGTAGGCTTAAAAGAATGGAAAGCGAGTTGCTAGCCCTATTAAACAGTGAAAAGTCACCTGATGAGAAAAGGATCTTGTACCAAGAGGCTTTGCAGAAATTTCTTCATGAGTACGAGGATTATAAGAATCCTACAGAGCTCCCCGTGGTTATTAGGCACAGCGCGAGTAGTGCTGAGCATGGCGACACAGGACCTGGCCCCGACGTTAGAGATGACCAACCAAAGAGCAACGGAACAAACACATCGAACATGTGCTAAAAAACAGCCCACATACATTGAGGAATAAAGGCTTAAGTCTTTATAATCTATTGAGTGAGGACCCCATCATACAGTGGCCGATACAGGCGAGGTCATTGTTGAAGGAACAAGGGTACAAGGATCCAATATCGTTGATATTGTTCATGATCTGGTGAGAAAGTGGGACAGACCCTCGCCAACAGGATGGAAGCATATTAAAGCAAGACTACAACAAATAAATGTCCCCAAAACATTGATAGGTAATCTGAATAGGTTAAAAGACTTGGATCAAGTCTCGCATGTGTCACAACTGAGTACGCCATCGCCCCCAGCGGTAACACCTCTGAAGAGGAGAAAGAAGAGAACAAACGGCCAGCCTTATCCACGTGTCTCTAAAATACGCAAATGGCTAACATATTAAGTAAACGCTATTATGACATTTCTAACCCCGCCTCCTATGGTGGCGTTAATAGACTGTACAGAGGTGTTTACGGTGTAAGGAAAAAAGATGTTGAGAGATTTTTGCGGGGACAGGATGCTTATACACTTCATAAACCGGTGAGAAAAAGGTTTAAAACGGCCAAGACAACAGCTGCTTCGATTGACTCTATTTGGCAGGCGGATTTAACAGACATGCAAAGATATTCAGTGTATAACGATGGTTACCGCTACATCCTATTCATAATAGATGTATTCTCTAGATATCTGTGGCTAATTCCCAAAAATAAATCGCCTGAAACAGTTGCTAAAGCGACCAAAACGTTGATGTTGAAAAAAACAGGATTCCTGGCTATTTTTGTACGGATATGGGGAAAGAATTTATAGGTCGCGCTTTTCAGAACATGCTGACAGAGTTTAATATCAGCTTTACACTACATTCTATACATAAGGCTTTTAGCTGAAAGAGTTCAACGTACCATAAAGGAACGCATGCATCGCTATTTTACACATAAAAACACATACAGATTTAAACATTCTGGTCATTGGCTCATCCTACAACCGTTCACACCATCGCACGATTGGACAACACCTAACGAAGTTTTAGAAAGAGGTACGCGCCAGAGGTGAGAAGAGATGGAACACCACCACCACACACTTGCGCTTTCAAAATCAATGATTATGTAAGGCTATCACGTTCGGGAAATAAATTCGCGAAGGGATTTGAGCAAGGATGGACACGTGAGATTTTTAAAAGGGCTATGAGACCTAAAGGTGAGATAATGATGTATTACGTTGAAGATTTGAATGGGGAAAATCGCAGGAGGCTTTTACCGCGAGGAGTTGCAGAAAGTGCATTTAATTTAGGAAAAAGTGTTTAAAATTGAAAAAATAGGAAGCAAAGGTTCAGGAAAGAGAAAAATGTACCTGGTGAAATGGCTGGGTACCCAGAAAGCTTCAACACCTATATAAAAGCTGATGCAATAATGAAGCTTAATAGTATGCAACATGGCCTACCATTTCTACGTCACACTCCCGTCCCCTCGTCCCTGTCTGTACCCTAACAACACCCTCGCCAACTTTGTGACAGAACTCCACGGACCCATTGAATTGGAGCGTGATTCGTATGAGGTGGGGTTATGTGAACTCCAGTTAGCCACCAAATTTTTAACTCTTGAAAATGAGCAAATCATATTTCTGATCATTAGAAGATCGATGAGTGCGAAAAATTAGGCATAACCTTAGACAATACTATGCGTTCAGTCCTGTTCGGTGAGGAACGGTACTATAGCACAAATGTATCGCTAGGAATCGGGCATTATGATACAGCCATGGACATTGTGACGGGGTTAAAAAAGATCTACGATTTACTTTTTGAAGTCGTAAACATAGACACGCCTGCATGCACATTGAAGTTAAAGTCAACGCTTAGTAGAAATATTAAAGATAAAGAGCTGTTCACAATTGTGGCTGAGGGCCGATATAGCGCAGCTCTCCAAAGAGATACCTTTCACGAGGCACAGCATGACTTGTCCAGCTTAATGTATCAATGAAGATGGAGAAATTGGGTGAAAGCTCTCCGCCCCAGACATGTGCTATATTTACAGCAATATCGTAGAGCACCAATTTGTTGGGGACACCCAGGCGCGCCTGCTGCGCATTGCACACTCCCAACCATAGAGGGAAAAGTTTGAGCATTACATATGACAAGCCCCATTATGTGAATGTTGCGACTAATCTATTAACCAACATCTCGATATATATAAGAACGATTGAGGGAAAAAATTTCCCATTCGGTGATGGGAGCTTAACAGTGAAACTACACTTTCGTCGTTTATAATGACTCGAAGACCATTCACAGTCTACCGAGGATGAGTACCAGCGTGGGAGTGGACTTGGATCCATTTTTTCATCCATACTACGCACCGCTGTCCCACTGTTGAAGAGGGTGCCAGGTACCTAGGGCGGAAGGCGTTACAAACAGGTTTTAACGCGGCAGAAGACATAATGGTGGAACTAAGCCTAAAGAAGCTCTAAAAAAACATTTAAAACGTACACGGGACGAAATCATCAAAGATGCAAAGAGAAAAATGCGTGGTGGCGGAAAGAAGAGATCTGCCAGGAAGAAGGGGTTACCATCACGTGGCGCTAAACGTAAAAGGAAATAAAAAAGAAGTGCTCTAAGCGTATGAAACCTATGGCTGATCATTTTTTTAACTGATATAAGCTGAGGACACTACTCTCACGAATCATAGGTTGACTAATACTTGTCGAGGGAGGTGGCACTATTTCTGACTCGTCATGGCGCGTTTCATCCATCCGTGTAGTTCACAATGCTGTAAATCGGAACTGTCCCTCTTTGATATGCCCCCACTCAGGTCTCTATTGAGCATAGCGACTTTATTACAATTAACCCATTAAACACAATTAGTTCGCCCAGTGCCCCTATAGAATTCGTGATACCCAGCTCAGGCCCTTACTTTTTGACCCGAGCTGCATGCACATGTACGCTAAACTGCGTATAGCCCATTCTGATGGAACGGACTGCGATGATAGTTACTCTGCCTACCCTGAAACCAACTTTTTACACTCCATATTCAGCCAGTGTGAAGTGTATTTAAACCAGGTTAACATCTCGGCAGGAAGGGTACTACCACCTACGAGCCTATCTGGAAAATGTCCTCAACTTTTCAAAAGAAGCGAAGGACACCTTTTTAACCGCCGAGGGTATTACCACACTAAAGATGAAAATGGAATAAAGGATAAATTTAAAATTCTAAAAAAAGATATATGAATGTTTTGGACGCCTGCATACAGATTTCACATTCCAGGAGAAGTTGCTTATGAACGGGGTGGATATGAAGTTGAAGCTTACCCGCACGATTCCTGAGATCTGCATAAATCTGGGGTCTGATCAAGAAGAGGCGCGAAACCCGTTGTGATTCACATCATGGAGACGTATTTGCGTATACGCCGAGTGAAATTAAGTTCCCGAAACAAATAGAAATTGAGAAAGACTTAATACACGCCACAGTAAAATACCCAATTAACAGGGTACAGATCAAACTATACACGGTCCCGCCGGGTTGGCCTCGAAGCAACTAGAAAACGTGGCCCTTGGAGTCCTACCTAAAAAGATATTAATTGGAATGCAGGACCACGCCTCGACGAATGGAAAATATAAAAAGAGTGCCTTTAAATTCGAGAATTTCGGCCTTAAAAATATTACTCTATACGTAAATGGCATCGCTTTGGGAGGGACCATGATTACGGACTACTCATCAGACGCTGTGTTCCCGCTCTGCGCGAGAGCATATAGTAGTCTGGCCCATAATACAGGCGCCTGCGACAAACTTGGTTTTGGTGTAACGCTAGGCTGACCATATTTCCTTGAGACAAAAACGGGACATTGGGATGGCAAAAAAGGGACGGGGGTTATGTAATATTCTGTATTCATGAAAAAGTAAGTACATAAACATATTGAGCTTACAATTATTCTTCAGTGACAGAACCCATACAAAAACCCATACAAAACGGTACTGTCCCGTTCAAAATGGTACGTATGGTCAGCCTATGTAACGCAGAAAGAATTTGTCGAAGAATTTAACATTTATTCATTTGATATTAAGCCTGACTTGTCTGCTGGCGAAAATACGCATTTAAGTCCACAGCAGAGTGGGAATATCTCAGTCAAGTTGGAATTTGCCAAGCCTATAGACGCGCCTATAGGTGTACTCGTGTACCTCGAATCACAGGCACTAATAGAAGTTGATCGTTTCAGGAACGTGGTCACAGACTTTTAAAATGGACGCGAATACACTCCAGAGAGTAATGAAAAGTGACCGTTTCATACGCTCAAAATTTACCGGTGTGTTTGCGAAGAATGAAATATTGAAGCTGCCAAGTACGAGAAGCTGGTACGGGATTATCGTTAACACCGACATTTTGTGGGGGTGAGGGGATTCATTGGTTTGCAATCTATTTTAAAAATAGGGAAAGAATGTACTATTTTGATTCACTCCGATTTCAGCCCTGGAATGATTCGGTAATTGTACAGTTTATTGCGCAATGACATGTACCTGAAATTGTTTGGAACCCATATCGTTTTCAAGGATATTATACTGAAACGTGCGGGCTGTATTGCATTTCATTTCTCATGCACAAGTCACGTGGGAAGGGATTTATAATTTTTTTAAATTATTCGATTTGTGCGACACAGATGAACGATAAAAGTGTATGCAGACAGATAAAAAAAAAGGTTCCCATATGTTAGCACCCGCTGTTATGTGTAAAGGTGTATATCTATATTGTGTAAAGTTGTATATACATTTGTAACTGTAAAATGTAGCCATTAAGACTTATTTAACGGACACTGGCTTCCGCTTTGTACATGTTTTCTACCATTTAATAAATGAAAATACAATGTGTTTTGTTCTTAACCTCAAAAATACTTACATTAGTTCCTCGATAATCTGACACTCGCTTGACAGGATGTGAGCCAATACCTCGACTTCTGTATTCAGGCAGGTCACGGAGTTGACTGTGCGGAGAAGCATCCATATCATTTATTCCCCTTTCATCAAAAGTAGATATAACACGGCCGAGCTCTGCATCGGTCTTATAAGGTTAAGTAAAATAAAGAGCTACAACAAGAGAAATGCCACAAATTTAAATGCAGATAATTCTTAAAAGTTTTGGTAATTTTAAAGCTCCACCATATATATATATAATATACAGGGTCCGCAAAAAAAAAGGAGCATGACGAAAATTGCTCTCACGCCCGCATTTTTTGCCGGACCCTTAAATGTTATATATCTAGCTAAAGATAAAGAGCCCAGAGTTGTATAAAACAAATTTCATCAAAATCGGTCATAAAATAAAGATTTTATGGCCACAAACGTGCAATGACTAAAAAAATGAATTTCCGCGTAAAAATTTAATGTTTTTCTCATTTTAAATTATTTTTTTCAGATGCCTAAATAATTTTAATCAATAAAAATGATAATATGCCCTTTTCTAAAGAAGATAAAATATTAATAAAACATTATAGACTTGATAAAAATTATGGCGCAATAAAATTATTACAAGAGTTTCCGAATAAACTATGGTCGAAAGGAGGTTTGGACAAGCTGTTAAGAAAAATTGACGAAACTGAAAGTACTGAAAGGAAACAAGGAAGCGGGAGGCCAAGATCAGTTCGAACCGAAGAAAACATCAGAGATGTGGAACTAAGAATTTGTAGTCAAGAAGGCAGACCAGGGACTCACGTGACACCGTCCAGAATTGCTAATGAGTTGAGCATATCCGAAAGTAGCGTCAGAAACATTATTAAAAACGACCTTGAACTAAAACCTTATAAACGGATACACGGGCAGAAATTAACTGAAATTAACGAACAGAAAAGAGTTGTTTGCTCTGAACGCATGTTAAGAAATATCACTCCCGAAAAAGTAGACCTCGGCTTTTTTACTGACGAAAAGAATTTTACGGTAGAACCACCGCGAAATTCCCAAAATGACAGAGTATATTCAAGAGTTAATCGTAAAAATGAAATACCAGATGATAGACTTTATGCTACCCGTAATCATTTTTCTGCCAGCGTAATGGTATGGGTCGGTGTGTCTAAACTAGGCAAGACATCTGTTTTTTTCGTGGAGCCAAACATCAAAGTAGACGCCCGCTATTACACTGAAACTTTGTTCGAACAAATGCTGCCCGAAATGAGACGATTGGCGAATAATGGTTACTTCTTATTCCAACAGGATGGCGCTCGGGCGCATACCGCTAAGTCAACTATTGAATTTTTAGAAAATAATGTTCCTGAATTGCTTTACCCAAAAGATTGGCCCCCTAATAGTCCAGATTTGAATCCCGTAGACTACGGAATATGGGAAATGTTGGCTGAGAAAGTGTACAAGCATAAGATCCGAAATGTCGAACATTTGAAAGAAGTTATCGTACAAAAATGGGAAGAAATTACCCAAGATCAAGTAGATAAAGCTATAGATCAATTTAGGCCCCGATTACGAAGGAAGGGTTGTAGAGGTTTCTGGCAAACATATCGAACAATTTTTTTAGTCTTATAATTTCGTTTTCTTTGGAAATTGTAAAATTATATGACATGTTGTAGTAAAACTTTTATATTTTTTTTAATTTTTGACGTATTGACATGAAATTTGGTACTAACTTAGTTTATTTGTTGCTTATTTGCCAAAAATAAGTTATTTGTCATTATGTGTAAAAATAAATGTACAGTAAACATTTTCGTCATGCTCCTTTTTTTTTTGCGGACCCTGTATATATATATATATATATATATATATATATATATTATATGCCAAAATAATCACGTTGGAAGCAGACAATAATTAAAAACATGATAGGATTAATTTTTACGTTAGAGTAATAACACATTGTAACCATAGGTAGATATCTGACAGTTTTCAAAAGTAATATTAGCTGGGTGTGCTATGCTCCATCTGCCTGCAAACGAATCTCAAACCCGCAGTCAAATCTTAATAGTTTTTAATATTTATATTATAAGTTTTTAATATTTCTAAAATCGTGCCTGTACAAGAAATGTACAAATAAAAACACACCATATATAGATATATATATATACAGGGTGGACCGTAAGTTTCCATACATAGGAAAAATAAACATTTTTTTATGGACAACCATTTTTATTTATATAATATGCTCTACATGGTTGCCATTGTTTTGAAAACACATTTCAATACGTGTTCCCCACTGTTGATGAACACGCATTAGCACAGTTGACGTTATGCTTGTAATGGCGTTGGTGATACGTTCCTTTAGATGATTTATGTCTCGTATCTTTTCCTGATACACCATGGCCTTCAAGTGCCCCCAAAGATAGAAATCAAGGGGGGTGAGATCTGGGGATCTGGGAGGCCACTCCACAGGACCAATTCAATTCGTTGCTCTTTCGTCAAACGCATATTCTTAGGGTATCTGAAACATAAAAACAAACGTTTAATTTTTCCTATGTATGGAAACTTACGGCCCACCCTGTATATATATATATATATATATATATATATATATATATATATATATATAAACCAAAATAACCCCAAGGAAACAGAATAAAAAATATTTTTGAAAACGCGTTTATTGCATTGCGGCCTTTTACGGTTAGGGTATATTGTTATAAACGAGAAAGAGTCCTGGGATTAATTTTTCTTTGTAGAAAAACTCAGAATATAGCTAGGTTAGACACTTATAAGTTACTTACATTTCAACAGCGTCTTCATTAAACGAGGTCGATATCTTGTCACAATTTTCCGTAACACTCTGGGTAGATAAAAGCTCCCCCCGATCTATAGTGCTGAAGAGGTGGAGCGTAGCGTGAGCATAAAGGTCTTTATCCTCAATCAATTCCGGAGAATTGTACAACGATAACTGACTCATAATGTATAAAGCACTAAACGAAAAACGTACGAACTGAGGCTCTGATTTGAAATTCTCCCTTTATAAGGGGGCCTGTGACCAACCCAAAAAACACAATCGTTAGCTTCCTATTGGCTATCGGTGAATTTTGGGCGGAGCTTGACACGTAGGCCTGCATAGTGGCCAAACAGAGGTCCTGGGATCCGCCCATAGGGCTGTGCTTGGTTGCCCCGTGAAATCTGGGGCGTGTCAGATGTCCCCATTCGTGGAGAGACGTGAAACGCTTTGTTTTTTGATCTTGTATTCGAAAGAGAGAGAGCGTTGAGGTTGGAATATGAAACGTTTTATGGCAGTAGCAGTTTGCCTGTACATTCTCGTTTGTTGGGAAGGGATTTCGTGATATTGGAAGATATATTAGGTACAATTCGCGTATGCTTGAGAAAAAACGCTAACTATGGTTTATGGTGCCTTGAAACATAAAAGTGAAAGATATTTGAGCGATAGAATAGATAAATTTAAAAAACAAAGGTGTACTGCCTCATTAAACACGATCTCGCGCGAACTGAAATAAAATTGACCCCCATCTGCGTAGTATAATTTAAAATGCGTACCTTATCACGAATCTTGGAAATCAGAGAACCGCCAATAAAGAAATAAACAACATGTGTATATAAGAAAAGTTCAGAATGGGAGGGCTTTATAGCCCCGTAATTAATTTTTTTTTTTGTAGAAAGACAAGAAAAACTATAGTTAGCAGAGATAGACACTAACAAAGAATCAATTGCTGGTGAAGTTTTAATCTTTATGATCTCGAAATAAACTCCTGCGGAAAGAAACTTATTTATTGGATTTTTAGTCGAAATTATCTATCGCTTCCGCGCTGCACATTTTAATGCTACGTGCACCATTTGTCCTGTTTTAATTGTTACAGATGAAAAAGACCGTAATATTAGACTTAAGACAGCCGGAGAGTGAGATAATTAATACAGTTTAACAAAGATGCTTACACGAATTTTTAGATGAACTTTTTTCCGAAATTGTACATATATAGGCTCGCCTTTGCTTTCCGTCCGAATTGTTGATTCTGATGAAGCTTTACACTCCACCTTAGACCTACTTTAGACGGGGAAGTGTATATATATATATAATATATATATATATAAGAGAGAGAACGTGCAAAGATG